>JARHVA010005274.1:402500-415000 GCA_037957365.1 Torreya grandis | reverse complement strand
AGTCAATTTATTTGGCAAATATCAATGTAGCCCCATAACTTGAACTTTGATGGTGTAACCTCAAAAATAGATAGAGTGGGAATATTCCCACTTCAAATTATAACCACTGTAGGGATAGTAAAAATTTAAACATAATGAATTAGCTCTAACTAGATATCTATTATGTAAGTAATTTACATTCTAATCAATAAATATAGGTGTATGGGGAAAGATTAGAAACATATAAAAGTGGGTAAGGAACCATGGTATTAAAATGGAATTCTATGCTACTTATGGTGGATAAATTAAAAATTCAAACAATTTATTGATGTGGGTTTTATGCACACCTCATAGAATTTTTAAATGAGGTAATATCTAACATTTTGGGATCTCTATGGAACTAGGTTCCACTTCGGGGCATGAGTTATACGTATATGGTTAGAACAACTAGGTGGTGGAATATCAGGTTGATCATGTGGGTTGTTTAAACACATTTTTGAGTGGATGCATGGATTCTAAAAAAATGGAAATCAATATGTGAGCTGGATGGGTGGAAGACTATCTTATAGTGGGTATATGTCAAAGAAACTTAAAAAAAAAGGAATGGTAAGGTAGAAAAGAAGGTTATATTCCTTTGGAATGAAATCCTCGGTCTCTCTCTATGGAGGAAAAGTATCTCAATAACCAATGTTTGTTGTTTCCATCTTTTACACAATTGAAAATAAACATGGTTGAGAATCTAGGTAGTTAGATGTAGGGTGATTGATGGTTTCAATTAAAGGTTGTTCTTTTTAAGGTTTTTTTTACGTACCTTAATACAAGATATTATAGCTCAGACTAAGAAGTTATCTAGGGAAGCTATAAATCACACCTAAAATACTATATCGAATGAGACACTTTTACACACCTTGGATTATTGATTAGCTTATACTAACTACTAAATAAATGAAACATATCAATCTTTAATAGCTATTGCATATCTAATACTAACATTCATTAATAAAACAATTATATTAATTTATAACATTGCCAAATAGAAAAATTATTTAATGAATACAAACAAAGAAACTTCAAATTCATTATCATAGAAAGGGAAGAAGAAATAACAAACACATTTGCATGACAATCAAATCAATGATTTCTTCCTATATTTTCACTCAAAACTTTGACTTTTTAAAAAGATAGTTCTACATGTATATAAATATATTTGGGATGGGGTCACCTCATCTTCCAAGTTTAAAACACTTCACTTACATCTAAATGACTATGATATAAGTGTTAGTTACATATCGATGTTTTAAAAATGTCTCAGCCATGCAACATATCCATGCTATAAAAAATATTAGTTAATTAAAAAATATATGAAACTTAAGACTTATATATTAATTTATGATTGTTATATGAAAAATATATAATATTAGCCTCCATCTAAATTATCTCTTTCTGAAATTGTCTCAAAATTGATGTTGGAATTGTAGTAGTATTCATGCTTGATGATGCAATAATTGGAGTAGTACTTGGAGATGTTCTAGATGATTCAACTATTATCACCATGGAAATAGTAGTATGAGGTGGTGTTGATGTGGATATTATTTTTAGAATTATAGGTAGATTAAATGTAGTGTAACTAGTAGGTGGTGTTTTTAAGGCTTCTTTTATCTTTGCATTTAAGTCCTAGTAGTGTTTATATGCCTTAGCATGTTGTGCTATGATTAAGTTCATATATAAGAGGTGTGGCATAGTCACCCTAATTATTTAATCTATTATCTTTTCATGTTATATTTTGTGGCTTTAAATCCAACCCTAAAGAATTACACCTCTATTGCCTTCTTCCTAGATGAACTCAATTTGGCCTCAATGTCTTCTAATATTAAAACTTATATAATTTACTTGAATCTATCAAATATTTTTTTTAATAATTTAATCAAATATAGCTTGAGTCACCATCTTACCTTTTTTATCTCAAATTATTGTAAATTCTAACTTTATCAAAATTTGTTCACCCTTTTTCTCTTTCTACTTGACTTATTCACTAAAGCCCTAGAGGATAATACCCAATCTTAGGCATCCTATTTTTTTACTAATGATAAATTCAAAGAATTTTATGCCTCAAATAAGGTCATCAAGTCCAAAATTCTATATGCCTTATTAAGGGTATACAACACCAAGAAATTCAACTTAATTTTCATTCTCTTTATGGCTTATGAATAATTTGGTTGTAAAATTGGCATGAGGAGATAGATTGGCTCACAAAGAATGAATAAAATAAATAATCTCATATAACTTAAGAGTTTCATCATGTACATCCTATTCAATGCCTTGGGGAACCTGAACTACTTATTGTTAGTCTTTAAGAGTCTAAAACTCTTCTTCAATCTCCTATCTAGACATTTCAGTCACTTCATGTATGACAAGGATGGATTATATATGGGTCTCCATGTAGGACTTTAAGTCCTCAATATATGGGGGCTGACCCTTTTCAATATTATGCCTCTTACTTAGGGAGTATACTTCTTCCCTCTCTTCCATGATTAATGTCCTACTTGAGCTATCTTCAATTTTCCTCTTCCTCACCCTCTATATTGATGTTTTATCCTTATTAAATAGAGAGCTCACCATTAGAAATTTAATTATATTTAGATTAGGCATCTTATAGTTCAAGTCTCCTAATTCCTTAGCCCAATATGGAAGAGTGAGATTTGAGGGATATGAGGTCTGATATTTCACTTATGCATGTTCTTTAGGCTCTATCTTAGTTTTGATGGAAGGGTTGGGCATTTTTGGCCATATGATCTTTGACTATTCTATGTTTCCATACTATGTCAGAAGATATAATAAAGATTGGTTTCTTACTAGGTGCCCTTTTGGTGGTAACCAGTATGGCTATGGTGGATGGAATGGAAAAAGGCAAGGGTGAACCCAATTGGATAGAATGATATGTAATTAAAGTGATATATTGGGAAATGGATGGAATGGAAAAATATAGTGTTGATGTGGTGGACATTAATGGAAAGTAAATGGATGGAAACTATATTAGTGGAGGGTAGAGAAGGTGCATTAGTTTTGGGTATGTTCATAGATGAGGATATGAAAAGTAAATCTACATAAATCACCTATTGGGTAATGGACATAAAAAACATTATCCTAGGGGTGATATAAACTATAGGTAAGGACATTATATAGAAAAGACCTAAAGGAGATGTGAGCAAAGGGACCTTATCAAATGGTTTACATGTGAGAGGTGCCTTGGCCTAGAGTGATTGTAGGATTAATACACTTTCTTGTTGTATGTCTTCCTCATACATATTTTGTGTTGAAGGGGTATGTGGTATATCTCCTTTAGTATTAAATTGATAGGTCTTAGTTGTTATGCCTACCTATGGGACTGTTGCTTATGATGGAAGAAAAGGGGAAATAATACTTGATGTTATCACTAAGGAATCCACTGTTTCCTCTTCATTGGAGGAATATAATCATATAATCCTAGATTACACTCTCTCTAAAATAACTCCTACTTGAATTAGATCCTCATCCATATCTTGTTTAACCTATATTAATTCAATTATGGAAGCTTAAACTAGGAGCACTAACTCTTCTTCTAATTATGTGTAGGTAGGCAATTATTCTTCCTCAGCTTGTTCATCATATTTTCCAATGAGTGGTGCCTTAGCTACCAAATAATATTGGTACTAAATTTGGCCTTGAGTTTTTTGATGATCTGATCCCTCTCTTTCTAGTGCCTATAATGGCCTATCACTCAAAAAATCTAAAGATCTCCATATTTTCGGAGGTGCGATCCTAAAATTTGCTTCACTAATTATAACAAATGTCTCTACTTGAATGACTCTTAGAAATTCCTCATTAAATTGTGTAGTTTTGGCACTTTGATTGACCTTTTCATCATATTTGTCATTATATAAGAAAACATTATGATCCATTAACTCATGATTGTAGGTGATTCCAAGGTTATTAATTTTATTATGGACCTTATCATAAGGATCTTAGTCTCTATGATGAAGGGTAGGTAATGCATATGCCTTCTTAACATTCCCAGTCTCCTTGGACTATTTTAAAATTGTGTATTACATTCTCCTAATGGTGGTGTGGGATCTATGGAATGTGTCCTTTTTGTTTTTCATTAATTCTTCATCAATACCATTCCATATTTGGTATGTTATTTATTGTTCACCTACTTTGTCTAGAATGAACTTTTGGAGATGAATAAGATATACCTTATGTCCTACCACTATGAATTATGTAATTTGAATAAATCTAATAGTCCCCTACATTGTTACAGAGTGTCTAGGCTATGATAGGGGGAATTATTGGCAAAGGCTAGTCATAGATTACCATCTAGATTTGTGGGTAAAGGTACTTAGTGATCCTGGATATGTTTCTCACATATGAATATATGTGGACAAAGGAGTATGAATAACAAATCATATTTTTTTATGAATTATATGTTTGGATTTGATAGGATTCCATTATGTCTATACACTATTCCCATGACTGCATCTATTATATAAGACATCATGTAGAAATTTACACCTAGTGGCCTCCTATCCTTATGAAATATATATTCTTGGAGGAATACACTAATCACTTTTCATAGTGTGTAGGTGTACTCTTAGGTGATTATAAGGTCTAGTAGGGGAACCCATTCTAGGTGGATAAAATAGATTCTCATATGGCCAAAAAATTATATTTAGTAGTGCCATTCCCATGAAAATCCCCATTTTAAAATCGGTGATGGGGATAAGGAGCTTGAAATATTATTTTAAAGTGAAACTTTCCCTAAGGAGAAGCCACCTATGTAATTCCTACTATGAATTATTGGAATTCTTCCATGTAATAACATTATGTAGATTAGAAATGAAATCTACAATAGAAAAGCTCACATACCTATTAAATGACTCACCTATTATATACATGATAATAGTGTTGTTTTGGAAATGGTGAAGGTATCCTCCATCCATTATTATACATTTGAAGAAGATGCCCCATAATAGATCAATGTATGGCATAAATTTTAGGTTTCTAGATAAATACTGTAGGACTTGTCATTTAAAATGGATCGGGTCCTTCACCAATTACATATCCTCAATTGTGATGTATTCTTTGAGTGAAAAATATTCTACATTTTCCACTACCTCCTATAGCATCAAGTAGTTAAGATAACATACATCAAATGTAGTAACATCAAACTTAGTGTGTAAGTACTATTTAGAATCCTTGATAAAGAATCTTGATTATGTTGGGGCTCCTTTATAGGACCTAGACAATGATTCCATGGTGATTTTATCAAGTACTGGTATGTTCTAAGATTTTGATAATGGAATATATGGTTGAACTAATTTTCAAGGATTTAAAAATCAATTTGAGAGAAATTAGGGCTTTTGGGATCTCTTAAGTTTGAAGTTTACTTGAGCTTAAATAAATAATGATGTGAACTCAATTGCGGTCTTGATGTAAATAGATTTATAATTTGTACACTATTACTCATTAACATCTATGAGCTTGTCACCTTCATTCAAATCAAATTCTACCACCCTATCCTAGTGTACATGCCACATAGGATGCCTTATCATTTAGGGTGCCAATGTGTAACCTTTTTTCTTTTACCAGGTGTATTTATATTTCCTAGTCAAAGGTAGTCAAACTTTACCTTTGGGACAAAAGGCTCTAAAGTGTAGATGTTCTTTAGAAAAATATTATTCCAAATTTCCCAAAAAAAAGTTTTTGAAAAAAAATTGTTGATGACTAAGATTTCCAAAGGAATACTTGTGATAAAATGTATCTAAAACAAAGTTTATAATGTGAAATATTCAAAATGAAAGTTACCGACACAAAGCCTCCTATGGGAAAATTTTAGATGAGAATATTTATGAAATAAACATTTTGACATAAATTTACTAATGAGAAATGTTATGAATACTAAGTCTCTAAAAAAAGTCTCTAGTATAAAATTTTCTAATGAATAAGCCTTTGAAGAGAAAATACCATAAATAAAGCTACTGATGAAAACCTACCAAAGTAATTATTGTTGAAGTGAAACATCCTAAAACAAAGCTTCCAACAAGAAAGTTTTCGAAGACTATATTTTCCCAAGTGAAAGTTTCTGAAACAAAGCTACCAATGAGAAAGTTTCTACATGAATATTTCTAAAGATAAATTTCCAAAATAAAGATTTTAAAGAGAAAACTTGTCAAAGATTGAATACTCTGAAATAAAATAATTTAAATTCTTGTCATGCAAAGCCATTATTTCTATCCTTTTCATTAATGGGCTAGTCTGATTAAATGCTTATAAATGAAAAAATGTACTCCACCAAGATTTAATGTTATAAGAACCATTTTATATATATAATACAAGTATCACATCCCTTAAACACTCATAGGTACCCATGTAAGATATTCATTATTTTGAAAAAACAAAATGGGGTCCCCACTTTTATAATAAAAATACAAGGTGAGTGTGTTGAATAAAATCAATGGTGACTAACATGGATGAATGATTTAGAGTTTTCAAGTACCCAAAATCCATGGTTTTTCAATCCCAATATCAACCATAAGTTTATCTTGAAATAAATGATTAAACTAGAAAAGGAGAGAATCTAAATAATCCTATGAAACATACTAAATTTATTTACCCCTTGGATCTATGTGTGGAAAGTGTTGTTCTTTAGCTCTTGTCTCAGGTTTTTAAGTTAAAACATAATAATAAGCCATATGTTTCTATTTTATTGGTAATTATGTGTATGAATGGGGATATCAGTATTACTCTACTACCATCCAGGTGTCCATATCCTTGACAAAGATACATTTAATCACTTATTCCTCCATATTTTTCATGATGTGTAATGCATTGATATTATTTAATAATGTAGGCTTTGAATCCTTTTTGATTTTTTTTTGGATTCTTGGATTGTGCCTTTTTATTTTTATTCTTTTTCTTTATTTTATGAAAGAGGGAAAAGGTGACTACAATGAGCTAGTCTTAGTTAAAATGTTGGTTTAATCAAAATGTCCCTATAAACTCCTACCCATGTTCATGATTATTAACTTGAATAATTATTAATGTTTTATATGTACTTAACCCAAGGGAATAATGGGATTTTTCTAAATTTTCATAAAACTATGGGATAAAATTTCACATACCTAATGAAACCACAATCTTTAGGACATATTCATGCCCACTTCACACATTGCTTACCCAAATTAAAAAATTTAGAACTACAATATGCATTGCCCCTTGATTCAGGTTGGATTTAAAACACCTCAAATTGTGTTTGATTATACTAGGATTGACTAGAGTTTTACTATCATGACATCAAAAGAAAACTAATCTAGAAAGCAAGGAAACTACTAAAATCAAAAAAGGCTACTCTATAAAATGTGAACTAATCTAATAAATGAAAATAATTGAAATTAGAAAACCAACTAATAAACTAAATCCAATCTACTCTTACCTCTACTAGAATGTCTTATTATTATTCATATACCTCTCTAGATGGAGCAATTATGAAGTAATGCTAAAAAAAACTATCCATTGAATGGAAATGTTAGATCATTACCTTGAAGATCCTTCAAATGGAAATCATTATTATAAAAAAATTTGAAATTTGATATGGTCTTTTCCATAGTGTGGTAAACTTGTCATGCATTCCTTTTTTCTCATGGGCTTTGTCCCATAGCAACACTAAGTTAGATATCCTAAATGATTTAAATTTTACTCTCTTGTTGAACCATATTCAGACCACATCCTAATGTTTGCTAAAGTTATTCAATGCTTTATCCATAGATTCTTCCATTTCAATGATATGCAGTAGTCTAGACTCTATTTTGTCATTAGGTTTCATGTATTATTACACAAAATAATATGTCAATAATTTTAACATGATTGGGAACATTGTTTATTTATAATATACTAGTAGATATGGTGAATCTTTAAGGGCCAAATGATACCTCAAGAGATGTTTCATACTTTAGTAAGAGATGACACTTCCTTGGTTTATTTGTATCTGACTTCTTGATGGGTCTATGAGGTTCTTATTGGTTGACTCAACCAATCCATTCTCTTGTGGGTAATGATTTAAATATGATCTAATTATAATCTAATTATCATGGGCCACCCAGTGAACTTAGTTGATTAAAATGTTGGCCTATTGTCACAACCAAAGAGATGGGAGTGACAAACTTGGTTGTGATATGTTCTTCAAGAAAACTTATCACATATTGGGCTCTAGGGTTCTTTGTGGATAGTACGTCTATTCATCTAGTGTATTAATATATATTAATAGGAATAAACTTGTGTCCAACTAAGGAATTTGGATTTATAACATGGATGAAGTTTAATCCCCATTAGGTGAATGGTCTACCTTCAATTATAAGTTGTAATGGCATTGTTGCATGTACCTTTGTTTTGGCCAAAACCTAACATTCATGGAATGTCCTCACATGGAAATGAGAATCCTTGAAGACTGTTGGCTAGTAATAACCCGTTATAAGTATTTTATGGTCTATAATCAGATGGATGTTCGATGCCTATCTTTTGATGGATATTTTTTTAGATTTCCTAAGCTTTTCCATGTGACACACATCTTAGATAAATGCATTTTTAATTATTTTAGTAGATAATTCCTTTTCTAATCATAAAATGAGTAGCTTTGATCTATAAATCTCTATTTTACTCTCTTTTGAGTTCTTTACAGCATGTTCTAGTGAATAGAAACTAAATGATACCTCGATACCAATCATCTTAAGAGACCTATGTCTAGAATACATCTTCAATGGTAAAGCATGGGTCTAGTTCAGTTAGTAATTAAACTATGCCTTGTTCCCTATTGATATTGGATGGTTTGATTTCAATATTAAATAATTGTAATTTTACCATCCATTTACCTCTATGCTCCCCCAATTCATTTTTTCCAAGCATGAGCTTCATAGTAGGGTCTGAAATAATGCTTATAATCTCATTCTGGAGGATGTAGTGTCTAAAATTCTTGGAGGTCTTGATAAGAGTGAAAATTTGATTATCAATTAAAAAATACTTAAGCTCTTTATATTTCAAGCTAGTACTCTTGAATTAAATAAGATGTGTATGCATGATAATAATAGTATTTTTTGAGGTGATTAAATATAAGAAGTCTTTGGTAAAATTGGGGCTCACTAGCACTAGGGCTTGTATAATAGTTGTGTTTATGTCTTGGAAGGATTTCTTAGCTTTAGCAATCCACTCCAATTTGGCATTTTATTTAAGAATCATGTTCAAGGGTCTAACAATCTCTCCAAATCAAGATATAAATTTATTTACAAAATTTATTTTTCCAAAGAATGATTTGAGTTATTTTTTACTTTTGGAAACATTATTTTTGATATCCCCTAAATCCTATCTGGTTCAACGGTGATTCCATCCTTGGTAGTGATTTGGCTTAGAACTTTGCCTTTGTTAATTCCAAATATATTTTTCTTAGGGTTATGTTATACCCTAAATTTGTTGCACCTCTCAAAAATAGATTAAAGATGGTCAATATGATCAGCTCTATTTTTAGACAAAATAGTGATATCATCTATGTATATAATGATGAAATTCCCTATCAGCCTTTGGAATGCATGATCCATTTCTCTTTGAAAATTCTTTCTAGAATTTATTAACCCAAATGGAATTTATGTATATGCATATGTTCCCCACTTTGTAGTAAATGTTATTTTCATCATATCTTTTGATTTGACCTGTACTTGATTATAACCTAAAAATCCATCTAATAAAGACATCATCTCAGAGCCACTTACCATTTGTATTACCTTATCTAAGGAGGTCAAAGGGTAATTTTCCTTTTTTGAAGCTTTATTTATATTTTTAAACTCGATGCAAAGTCTAATCTCACTACTCTTTTTATTTATTAGAACTAGATTGGCCACCAAAGTCAAATGTCTAATAGGAAAGACAATCCTATCACTCAATATATTTTCCACTTCTTTTCAAATTAATGGTCCCAACATAAGATTAACCAACCTCTACCTCTACCTAAAGGTTTATGATCAACTCCTAGGTTTGAGTGTAATTGTATGAGTGATTACTCTAGGATTAAAAACACTTAAGTCATCATAATTCCATGAAATTATATATTTATACCTAATAATAAATTCCTTAACTCTTTGCCTTTATTTAGGTGTGTATCTTAATATAATATTGATGAAGTGTGCATTCTTTTCATCACCAATGTTTTATGAGTTGAATTTGGATTCATTAAGCTTTAGTTACCTCTATGATTAGGCATGATGATATGTATCAAAGGTCCTTTCTAGGGAAAGCATTCCCAATGGGAGGCAATTCTCTTTTATCTGGATAATGCCTTAATCTAATTCTTCAAGGCAATTATGGTTTCTTTCTTCATCATCAATTACTTGAGATTCCAACTATCCTAAAGTTGTCAAAAAATGGACATTTTGTTGGTCATCATCAAATAATTTAAAATTTTTAATTTTTTTGGTACTAAAGGACTTGGTACCAATTTAATGGAAAGCTTATGGATTTTTGACTCTCGTAAGGGTGCCAAATTCATTGCTAAGGAAGATAGTGAATTAGCGGTTCATTTCTATTCTCTCAGGATATATACTATGTTAAAAGATTCAAATGATTCTATTAAATCCCAAGATATATTCTTATTCTATTTTAGATAAGATAATTTACATTGATATTTATTTCTAACCTAGTTTACCATGAGATTAGAATCTCCATATATGAGTAATTCTTTGACATTGTTCTTGAGAGTGAACTATAATCCCAAAATCAGGGCTTCATATTTTGATCTATTATTGGTGCATGGGAATTAGAGATTTTATACTACCAATAGATTATCTCCTTATAGATTCATCAACTAAATACCAACACCTAATGCTTACTTAGATATGTATCCATCAAAATGGAGCATCCATAATTGGGAAGGGCTTAAAATTTCTTTTGGTGCTTCATACTTCATGCTAAATGTATAAATTCTAAGACTACGAGATTTATAAATTACCTCTTCATTGGTGGTATTTTATTTTGTAATAGGATGATTCATTCTTAGATCTTGATTGATCCTGATGTGGATGGTGATGGCTCTCCATGTTAGCTAAATATGTAAAAAATTTGTGGAAAGCTATCCATTTTACATTTTTGACTAATCTCTACTTAATAACAACCCATAACCTTTAAAAATATCCATTACCAAAGATGTTGATAGTCATTTATACTATAGGTTCTAAACCAACCTAAATTATCACAACATTTAGCTCTCCCAATATAGACACTACTATTTTTTCTAGTTGTGCCATAATCCTCTTGGATGGCTTTGCTATTAAACTGAGATTTTGAAAAATGGAATTCAGCATCACCATTACCAAAGCTCTTGAATCTACTAGGCAATTATGTATATAATTTCCAAACACTTAGATGGTTAGAAAGAAAGGGGGAAATTTAGGATTGATTTATATATAAAATTTGTGTTGGATATCTTATATTTTTTTGCAAAATACTTTTCTGTGATGGACTTCCATAAGAGATCCTTTTATTCTATCATTTATGCTAGTTCATAAAGAGTGATATTATCCTTGATTTTCTTCATATCCTTAATAATATTGTATCCTCCTTTACTTTGTTCCTTTCTATGTTGAGGCTGATCATTCCCTTTGGGGGGAGGATGATTATTGTCAACCTTGGAATTTTGAAGCATAATATTATTATTAGGAGGATTAGAATTAGTGAATAACTACCTACTCCTTAGGTTATAATTGTTCTTATTGAACTGCTAGAATTTTTGCAATTCATTAAAACTATCCTTTGAGATATTATCATATTCATTAGGGAAGGAGGACTCAAAATTCTCAAAGACCATAGCTAATATGGAAGGTCTAGATTTATGAGGTAGATATAGTGGATTAATAATTTGATCTTGTATAATCATCTCTTTTTGGAAGATTTCAAAGGTTGCACATAATTATATACAGTCCAATTCTCTATGTTGAGATGTATTATGGACCTTGTACTAGTTTGGAGAAGTTGTTTCCATATTATTGATCTATGGAAACTTATTAAATTATTATTGGTCTACATTTAGTGGGCCTATTGAAATGCCTATTTTATCTTGGAAAGGAATAATTATGATTGTAATTATGATTATTTGTATTGCCAATCCTTTTCTACATATTGAAGAAATCATTGCTTAGCTTTTGAACCATTCCTTGTATATAATCCAACTTAAATTTTTTAGAGTCCAAACCCTAAGTGAATGCTACATTGGTATGAGATTGATGATGATTTTATTACTAGTTATTTATTTGTGTATGATTATTCAAAAAATAATAATTTTGATTCATTATTTGTTGCATCATAAGAAGTAGAGTGTAAAATTAGTTATAATTCAATGTAATAGCATTATAATTCATAGATGGAATTATATTCAAGGATGGAAGTCAGGTATTTAATGCCTGACCTCTTAGATTATGAGGGATAAGTTGTTAATTGAGCTTATTATCGAT
>JARHVA010005274.1:305000-397500 GCA_037957365.1 Torreya grandis | reverse complement strand
TTCTACCTTCCTGTAGGACTATTGCCTATGATGAAAGAGAATGGGAAATAATGATTTGTATTAGGGGTAAAGAATCTATTTTTTCCTATTCATCAAAGGAATACAAACATATAATCATAGCTTATATTCTCTATGCACTACCTCCTTCTTGAATTCTCCTTAACCATCTCTTATTTAACCTATATATGTTTAATTATGAAAGCTTGAATTAGGAGATGTGGTTTCTCTTCTAATTTTGTGGAGGTAGGTAGTTGTTCTAACTAATCTTATTTATCCTATTCTCTAATGAGTGGTGCCTTATCTACCAACTATTTGTCTTTAGGTTGGCCTTGAGCTATTTGGGGATCTAGTCCCTCTCCTTTTAGTGCCTATGATAGCTTACAACTCCAAAAAATTGGTGATATCTATCCTTGAGGAGGTGAAATCCTAATATTTACTTCATTGAGTGTAAGATGTGTGATATATTAGTTATGTCCCTTTCCTTGACCTCCTCATCATCTTTGGCATTCAAGAAGAGAAAATCATAGTCTATTGGTTTGTATTTGTAGGTGAGGCTAAGGGTATGCATTTTATTTTTGACCTTTCCACAAGGATTCTAGTCTCTATAAGGAAGGGTAGGAAATGCATATTCCTTTATGGAATTCCCAACCTCCTTGAATTATATATGAATTATATATTGCATTCACCCAATGGTGATGTGGGATCCATGGAAAGTATTCTTTTTATTTTTCATTAATTCTTCATTGATGCCAATATATATTTGGTATGTTATTTCATATTCATCTACTTTATCTAGAATGAATGTTAGGAGCTAAAGAGGATCTACCTTGTGGCATTCCATAATTATAATTGTGTAATTTAAAAAAAAATTATAGTCTCTTATGTTCTTGGTAAGTGTCCAAGATATGCTAGCGTAAAGTCTTGGAAAAGGATGGATGTGGATGGCCATCTAGACTTGAGGGTAAAGGTTCTCAATAATCTTGGATATATTTCTCACATATGAATATATTTGGACAAAGGATTAGAAATCAAAAATCCTTTTTGATGACTTATGTGTTTGGATCCCATAAGACTTATTTATGTCTTTACATTGTGCCCATGACTGCATCTAGTAGATAATACATCATGTATAAATTTCTACCTAGTGACCTCTTATAACTATGTAAACTCTATTATTAGAGGCATGTAATGATCACTTCCCCAAATGTATATGTATGATATGAGGTTCTTAGTAAGTCCAGTAAGGGAACCGACTCTAGGTGCATGAAATAGATGCTTGCATGGACAAAACATTTCTTTAATGGTGCAATTCTTGTGCAAATTCCCACTCTAAAATGGGTGATGGGGATAGTGATCTTGGCCTGTTATTTCAAATTGAAACTTTACCTAGGGATAATCCACCTCTATAATGCCCACTCTATATTATTGGATATATTCTATGTAATAATATTATGAAAATCAAAAGTAACATCTATAATCTATAAGATTAGATACCTTTTAAATGCCTATCCCACTATATATGTGAACACAATGTTATTGTTGACAAAGTGAAGGTATCCTCCATCCATTACTCTCAATTTGAAGAAGAGGCCTCATAGTAGATCAATACACAACATAACATCTTGTTTTCTGACTGCATAGTGTAGGGCTTGATATTTGAGAGGGAATAGGTCCTTCAAAAGCTACTTATCCTCAATTATGATGTCTTATTTGAGTGTGAAGTACTCTACATTTTATACTACCTCCCATAATGTTGAGTAGTTTGGATAACATCCATTAAATGTATTAGCATCAAACATAGTGTCCAAGTATTCTATATAATCCTTGATTGAGAACCTATATGGTGTCAATGCTCATTTTTAAGACTTGGATGATGATTCCAGGGTGATTTTATCAAGTAATGGTATCCTCCAAGATTTTTATAATGGCATATATGGATTAAAAAATCACTATGAGATAAACTAGGGATTTTAGGATAATTTAAGGCTAAATTTTCATAGAATGACATGAATTTAAATGGGAGATCAATGTAAATAGAGTTCCTACATTGAATTATAGTTTTTATACCATTAATTATTAACATTTATGATCTCATCACCTTTATTGAATAAATATTAAACCACCCTATCCTTGTGTACATGTCATGTAGGATGCCTTGTCATTTGTGGTACCACTATGTAATATTTATTCTATTTCCATTTGTCTTTATATAACACATTCAAATGTAGTCAACCTTTACCTTTAGGCCAAAAAACTCATAATCATAGGATGTTTTTTAGAAAGATATGCTCCCAAAGTTCCCAAAATAAATTTGTTGATGACTAAGGTTGCCAAAGGAATACTTCCAATGAAAAGACTCTGAAATAAGTTTTCCAAAGTGAAATTTCCAAAATGAATGTTGCTAACACAAAGCCTCTAGTCAGATTTTTTTTATGATAATATTTATGAAACAAACATTTTGAAGTAAAGTTGTTGATGCAAAATTTTCCTAATACTAAGTATTAAAATTAAATTTTTTTATATAAAAGTTGCCAATGAATAAGCCTCTAATGAGAAAAGCCTAGAAATAAATCTATTGATGAAAACCTGTTGATGTAATTATTGTCGAAGTGAAAGTCCTTGAAACAAATCTATCAATGAGAAAGTTTGTGATGATTATCTTTCCCAGGTAAATTTTTCCAAAACAAATATTCCAATGAGAATGTTTCCATAGGGAATATTTTAAAAGATAAATTTATGAATGAAAGCTTTTGAAGAGAAAACTTTCCAAAGACATATACTCCAGAATAAAACAATATAAATTCCTATGATGCAAAGCCATTCTTTTCATCCTTTTTAATTAATAGGTTAGTCTAAATAAATGATTCCAAAATAAAAATTATAGCAAAACATGATTCAACATTATAATCACCAAATTTTTATAGATAATACAAGTATAATAACCCTTACAAACTCATAAGTACCCCTATAAGTTATTCATTATTTCTTAAAAACAAAATGTGTCCCCACTTTTCAAATAAAAATATATGGTGGGGTGTGTTGAATACAACACAATAATATAGTCACACAAAGTATTAGTGTAGATAAAGTTTAAAAAATAGGATATATATTCATTAATGAAGTAATTATGTAATTTATACCAATAAAATTAAATATCTAGGGTTAGAATACACTCACCTTGAACAAGACCTATCCAACCTCATTCTCCCCCTTGGTCAAAGGTTACTTGCAAGAGATTTCTTTTGGTTGTAAGGATCTCAAATGTGGAATAAGATCTAGGTTAAAAGGACTCCTCCTATTTCATATAAGACTCCATAAGAATATATTTCCTTCAAGATAATTTAAGTAATAAATTTGTCAAATGTAAACTTAGGGTATAAGTATGAGAAATAATAATGTGAAAATGAAATTTTATCCTCTTTTGGAAATAAATTGAAACTTATATTTATAGTGATGAATGATCGTAATCCATCATAAATATTAATATGATGATATCATCTAGATTGATTTAATCCTAAATGGGATAACTAACCTTTAAATAGATCAGCTAGGATGATTTAGTTATGAATATTTTGCCAAAACATTTAGAATTTACTCAATTTGATTAATAAATTTAGGTAGCTATGGATGATGAATAAAACTAAATTGAATGGATTTATATAGTAGGAAATTATATGTCTTGATATATCTATAGGATGTAATATTGATGTAGATAACTTATGGGATCAAACATGATCAATATAAAATGGATGTAATACTAATAAATAGGTAATAATATCTTGTACAAATCACCAATGGCCTTGCAACCCCTTTCTTAGTGCACTCTTTAATGTGTACACTCAAGGAGATTGAAATTTGATAGGTTTAAGTAATAGAGAAAGCATCATTAAATTATAAAATATTATTTTTTTACATATGCCCCATGAAATATCATCACGTGTCACCATAGTTGAACATGTGGTGTTTTTTTATAAATAATAGAAAAACATAATAACCGAGCTAACACATATATGAAATAATGAAATAATTGAAAGTACCATGTACATACTAGTAACTAATTTTTGATACCATAGGTGAGTCTAATTAAACACTTGTTATTTACCATATTTTAACTTTTTTGATAGCCATCTAATTTCTTCAAATATTTATTTAAGATAATCTCCCTTTTATGTCTAGAAAAGTTTAAGGTTCTCTTGGAAAAAGTAAGGTAAAGTTGTTTCTAGTATTTTTAATCCTTATAATGTATTTTATTTACACAATTAATTAGTTATAATATGAATGGGGGTGTTTTGTGAGTTCTTAACATGTTTAGAGGGTCTTTTCATGTCTTATAATTTTCATGTTTTAGATTAAGGTAAAAACAAGTTTTGAACGGACCCCAAAACCCAAATACAAGGAAAGAAAGATAAAGCATCAACGACCATAGGCAGAACCTAAAAACTACTATAGAGAAGTAGCAAGAATAGGTTTTATATGGACCTGAAACCACAAAAAAGACCGCAGGTCAATACCCAGATTTAACATAGATGTAGCTACACCATAGACAGAAGATTACAAAAAACTAGTAAACAGGACCAGATAACATAACCAACAAGAAGAACCAGACTATTCTTCCAGTTCCAAAATCATTTTCACTGTTTCTTTACCTTTCACAATAGTATCCTGAATGGCAGTAGCCACCAACTTGGCTTCCTCTTGTATATCCTTCTTTCTTGAGCTTTGTCTCATCCTTTTGCTAGGCCCCTCCAATGATTTGATCTCCTCATGAGCTCTTTTTCCAATATTAATAGCTACATCACATATGTTGGACGTTACTTCCTCCATTTTCATTCTGTTCTCCTTGATGAGTTCCCTAAGATTATTCTCATAATCTTTGAGCTTGATGGCGATGTCTCTTATCTGTTTTTCCATATTGTTAATTTTATAATTTTCATGTTATATCCAAGGATAATGAGTCATTTTGAAACTTCTATATGAATCATTAACATGTGTAAACTTATCAAAGACCAATTTAAATCTATAAAAAGTGGAAATAATGTATAAAATAACTTAGAAATGACTTGTGAGAAGTATTCTAAATTGAATTTAGTAGGTATATCTCATAATATGATAGTTTCAGATCAGAAGATCTAATGATTGCACTTTCAAATAGTTATAACATGTCTAATGGCAAGCCAAAGTATGAAAGGACATTTTCAAGAAATTTTGAGTGTACTCCCATCGAGCTCTTGGCAAACTCATAATGACTATTCTCAGATACTTGTATAGATAGGAGAGAGAATGTTAGGTCAAAATATCAATTAAAAATATGAATAAAATTTTTATCTTCCAAATTATGTTCATAATTAGGAGCTTCATGGGCTAGGATTTATGAAAAAATGCTAAGAAGTTAGGGTGGTTTAAACCCCTATAAAAACCCTACTAGCTTAGTTTTCTCCTTGAAATGGCATTTTGAGTCTTATTATAATCATGAGAATAATTTGAAAGGATTTAAGGGGTATTATAAGTCTATAAACATCACCACCAATAAATGATAGTATGCATTGATGAACCAAAAGATAATTTGTAGGTTGGTAGGGGTGGAGTGAGTGAATGTTGCATGTCAAAATGGTATTATTGATGGGTTATGGGTTTAAACTAAGAGATAAAATATATATTAAACATATTTAATGAACTCACACACATTACCCATTTTAATTTGAGTCCATGATATTTCCCAAAGTGCCTTTCTTGCACTGAACCAAGAGATGGTAGGCATGTTTTAGTGGGTTGGAGATCTCTACAGGTTTGGATATAAATGTAAGACATTTAAAGGGTTATATATATCTTCCTTAGATCCCCTATAAGAATAAAAAGTATAAAAATTCACTTCAATAATACGTCTAGTAACCCAAACATACTTCTATTGGATGTACAAGCCAAAGGTAAACATACAGTCTTTAAGAGTGAAAGAGATAGACATCATGAAGAATATAGTATGTTGATGATGGTTGTCTCAATAATTAATAAGTGGTATAAGATTAGGAATAACATAAAATAATTATTAAACACTTTTAAATTATATTAAATTTATAATAAAATATTTTAATAATGCCTACCCTTAGTTTGCATTCAAGAGAGACTAAATAAGGCTCAATATGACTGTATAGGCTAGATGAGCATTTACAGACATTTTTTAGGTCTTCAAGAGGATTTTAACCTTATGAACAAGTATGGAAGGTAAAATATGTATTTAAATAGATATATTTTTTTATAATCCTCTAGATCACTCAAAACTTTTCAAACCAAAACGCATTTGCAGTCATTTCCTAGGCAGTTTGTAGATGGACTGTATATATAAATTTGAAGATAAAAAGAGTTAATCAAGACAACTTGAAATAATATAAGCATGCAAATAATATATATATATATATATATACACACATTTATATAGTTAAAAATACCCTCAAAATAGGCTCATGAATGGTAATGAACATAGAAATAGCTTTAAGCCTAATAACCACCTATTGGCTAGTTACAAATAGATAAAAGAAAATGACATATGGTGATGTATGAGTCATGATGAGGGTTGAGAAGTATGTTGAGATGTCCTTAGTAAAATTAATAATAAATAACATAATTATAAAACCACTAAGGTTCTTAAAGTGCCAAAAATTAATTAAACCTTCAAATCTATAATCATACTACCCATACGCACATATAGGCTTGTTTAAGAAAATTGGTTAGAGATGTATAAAATTAATTTATAAACGCTAATATGGTATGAATTTTTTTTTTAATATGAATGAAGGTAGTGTAAATGTTATAAAGCCTAGATAGGCCTAGAAGCCTAAATAATCACCTATAGGGTTGAGTGTGTGAAGTTGGAGAAACCTAAAAGTTTTGAAGTATTTTTAGAGTTGGATAGTTTCAATGTGGTGAGTTATATGATATATAAAATTTGTAATATTATTGAGTTAATTTTTAATCTTGAAATGGGCAATAGATACTATGATAAGGCTGCTAAGGTTAGACTGACATAATAACCTACAAACCCTCAAAGTATGAAAATCAATTTGTATAATACTTTGGAAGTTCAATGTCTATTGGATATAATTAATAAAAAACTGTGTAGAATATTTAATACCTATTATATGAATTTTTGACCAATAAAATGCATTTTGAAGGTTTTAGTAAAAAACCTCTCTTTTTCAGTCTCACACATAGTCTTGCAAACTTGAGAGGATATTTTTCAAGCCTAGAAACTCCAATGAGAAAATGTATGGTGTCAAATGGATTTTGGAGTAGTTAATTAGGGTATAATAATTAAAATTCATGGAATTGGTTTTTTAATCAAGACAATATGCAATATGAGCAATCCTTTAATGATTGATCACTAAAAATCCTCTTTTCACCTACTAAAGGGCTTGAGAAGGCTTAAGTTTTTTATTGTATCTCAAAAGAGTAAGTACATAGGACCTACATATATTATCCATAGGAGGGTATAATTATGTACTAAAATCTCATGGTATTGGTTCAAGGATTAGGGTCCTCACTTTTATGACTCATTGTTAAGATGATAGATTTGTTTAAACCTTATCTAAACCCTCCGAAGAGCTTTATGGAGATATAAGTCCTTTTAATGACCTAAAATGACATTAAATTACCCTATAAAAACTGGGATGACAATTACACACCTGATATCACTTTAATGAACCATAGATTATCATGTGTGGGGGAATTTTACGTATAAATATCTTGGAGTATTGTATTTTAAAGATAGTTTATAGGGTTTTTAACTAGACAAGTCTTACTAACCAGTGGTGGAGGATTATTAAGACAAGAAATAGGTATTATGAACATTTATAATTCATTTAAGAAATATTTATAGGGATATTATAGTTTTCAATTGGTTATCTAGGCATGAGGGAAGAAAGGTGATCAATATTGCACTAAGAGGGTTGAATTTTAGGTTATTCACAACATAAACAAGTTTGAAACTTATTTCTCATAATCTCACAAGATGGAATAAGGATATAAGATAATAATATGTTATTTGAGTAATCCAAGAAGCATGAACAAGATTAACACATAGTAATCCACAAGCTTATAACTCCTCTGATCCGAGAATGGGTAGTTTCACATGAGGCTGATGAGTCATCAAGAAGGTAAAGAATCATTCCACGCCACCCTTGAAGAGGGAAAATATTAGACCAAGTATATAAATGTTGATTAGAATCATCATAGTTACCTATATGATCATTTTCTTATTTATAACTTCTACCTCATGAAATAACACTTTTAGTATGCATATCTCTCTCTCTCTCTCTCTCTCTCTCTCTCTCTCTCTCTCTCTCTCTCTCTCTCTCTCTCTCTCTCTCTCTCTCTCTCTCTCTCTCTCTCTCTCTCTCTCTCTCTCTCTCTCCCTCCCCCCCCCTCATTTCCTCCTATATATGTAGATTTGAATGGTTTATTATGGATCCTTTGGATGATTATGGAGAAACCCTACTCAACTAAACACTAGTAATATACATTTGAATTTTGAATAAAGCTATTCATTCTCAAAAGCTTATATGTAGTGATCTTGTGTGATTATTGATGGATGATAGTATTAGTGATTTCACTCTCTCCCATTTAACTTCCCCTACCTCGTTATAAATGTATTATCTTCTTTTAGGTCACATGGTGAGTTTGGATAGATTTTAATTGTTGAGAATTGAATTTTAGTCATTAGTGTCTTTCTTAGGCCTCTTGATTAGCCTAATCAACACATTATTTATGACCTCCATGTTGAAACACTCATACTTAAAGGTCCTTGTTGACTAGTGTGATCATAATCATGCATAATTTATGTTATTATTACATTATGGTGAAGTGGAGGGTGATAAATTAGTGCATCACCTCCTTAGTTTAGACTAATTTAAGTTTATTTCTCCCTTTGATTTTATGAGTAGTAGTTCTAGTAATATTTTTAAGGGTGATAACATCAAGGGATCTATCCCTACCTAGAGATTTACCTAACTAATTATTTAATCCATAGCATATAGGTGCCTCCATTCTATCACTTAAGTTATAAGGTTTGAACAACCTCCTAAAGGGTGTAAATTTTGATGATAAAAATTTTAGCATGCCGAATGGGACTAGAGACTTCATCTATTAAAGATTAGTTTGTGCACTCTTCAATGCATAAAATTTTAAAGGCATGAATAAAATTACCAATGGTATATTCAATCATAATTAGTTGGTTTTATCAACCCAAGTATTATTTTAAGTAAGTAATATTTATATTTTATCTTTCTCATGAGGCTTCATGGATAAATTTGGAGTAGACTTCTATTTTACTCAAGTTGGTGAGCCCTATCAATAATATATTGGTCCTTATTAGTAGATTATTAAACCATAGTAGTGATATTTTGATACATGTGATCCCTAAAATGACACTACTTACCATTTATATGACCCTAGATATCAATATAATCAGCCTTGCTATCAAGAGTGCTATCCTCCCTCCTTTCCTCATCAACCTTACCAAGCTTGTCAACATTAATATTAGTCCTATCAAGATTTCCATCATTATGAGTGCATAGGTATACAAATCAAACATAAGTTATATAAACACTCTAATCTACTCATGCATATGTTTAAGAATGAAATGGTAATGAGAAAGGTAGATGCAAGTGTATAATTTGGCTGAGTTGTCCCCAGTCATCTCATTCAAATTCTAAAAGACTAGTTAAAATTTTCAAGAAGTGAGTGAGTAATATTTAATAAGGGAAACTATAATGTCCTAACCAATAAAATGATGGAAATAAGATATTTAAATCAATGTATGGAGGATAGAGTAGTAAGATGGGAAGATCAAAATATTTAATCCTTTCAACCTCAATCACTCTCTTAAATCCAAAGTAAGTCCTCTTATGTTCATAATCTTATCCAACTTAAAATAATCCATAAAAATGGCTTGATTATATAAAATAATCACTCGTTATCCCTTAATCTCAACATGCTCTCCCTCAATAATTTTATCCCATAATCGTCCAAAATCAAAAAAATTAAGATAATCCAAGGCATATTATAAGCTCCCCAAACCCTTCATCTACCCCTCAAGTTAAAACAAACCATCAAGAGGGAACTCCTAAATTAAATTTTACAAGTTTAAATAAAGTATTAGAGTTTTAAGGGAAGAAAGATGAGCCATGCCTAGATCAAGAATTTGATGCTAAAAATGAACTTTTGCCTATTCAAGAACCATCCACTTTTCCTCAAGATCCCTGAACCTTCCCATCATGGAAGTCTATCTAGGAGGGAATCCAAAATAATAGATATATCCCAAGCTTTAAGATAATTCATTAACCTATTCAAACCCCACCCTCCCTCCTCAAGAACATAAAACTTTCCATTCATGGAATTCAATTTAAGAAAGATTTCAAATGAAGAAGGAAGTGCTTGTGGATAAATTTGAAAAATGAAACATATCAAGGTTTGATGGATTGGTTGGTGAATGGAAGGAGAATAATGTTAATCTCATTTATCATGAGATATAAAATCTTGTTTTTGAGGTTTGATATCCCATCACTGAGTAATAACATGTTTTATTAGAGGATAATGATGGTCAAGTTACAGTTGTAAATGAGTAAAATGAAGACAATGAAGAATACTATTCAAGTGAACATGAGGAAGAAAAGATCATTAGCACTCCTCTTGGTGAAGAAAAGAGAAAATAAATTTTTGTAAAGGAAGGGATAGGTGATATTAATCATGTAGAAGAAAAAATTTAAAGAGATACCACTCTTAAAGATGAGCAAAACTCAATTGAGATAGTTTCAGTAGTTTCCCAACTAGCTAGTCATCTCAATGAGACCATAGATGATCAACAACAAAAGTTATTAGAGCCTATTGATGAATTGGAGTATTTAGATGTAAATGAGATGCATTTGGATACTTTAAAATATTAATTAATTATCTTAGAAGAGTTAATTTTTTTTTGAACTCCCTCCTTTGAATAAAACTAATTACTTTCTTCCTTGTTACAAAGAGGAGATGGTTAGAGTGACAAGAGAAGAATATCAAGGGAATGTGTACATAGAGAGTCTCAATGAAAAGGTTTCAAATTATATTGATGTATAATATATCCTAAATAAATAATACAAAAACTTGAGTTGGCTTGAAATGTCATGTAATGAACATGAGCCAATCACCTTTGAGTAGCATATCCAAGTTGTCGTAATGATTGGTGACCTTACGAGTAACCACTATGAAACTCATGATCACATGAAACAACTATAAGGCTTGGAGATAGGTCCTAAAGAGGAAAATTATATACAACATGCCTTCTCAAATCAATATGTATAGTTTTAAGACTATATGTGGCAACAATATTTGAGAATTTGAAATGAATTTTAGGCTCTTCAAAGGTCTACATATCATGTTGGGCTAATTGAATATGTTTTTGACATTGTTATATTTCTTGAGGAACAATGTGGGAACTCCCAAGATATCATTCAAGATAAAATAAATTATTTAATGGAGCTAAAAGAAGCCAAATTTGATGCTTCCCCTATGATCCAAGATGTAATCATGATTGAGGTGAGTTTGAACATAAAGAAGCATCATGAGAAGGGACATGATTAACATAATGATTATGCCTTCATTAGAAACATTTTCAATATTGATAACTCACTTGAGAGTATGCAAAATGATTTTTCAAGTAATAATAATACTCCACCAAACACCATGACCAAAGGGAAGCTTTCTCTACATCATTGCTCATATCATGGAGAAAATGTTTCCAAAAAAATTCCTTTTGATCTAAGAGGAAATTGTCTTAAGGTTAGTTTTTTTCAGTAGTTTTTTATCTTGTATTTCCTTTAGGTCCTTTATCACACAACATTTTTTATGTGTGTCTTGATTTGGTGTGTTTGATTCTTGTTTTGTTGTGTTGGTGAAGGTGATAATTTGTTTTCATTTTTTTAAGACAATTTTAGTCAAGTTTCAAGGTCAATTTAGGTCTAAGATTGAGTGAGAGATGTCTCCATGCCAAAAAGATGGACTAGGTAACTAGTCTAAGGTGCACAGTAGACATGAAATCCTAAGAAATCACTAAAGATGTTAGATAATTTTGGCTATCATAGGTGATTATGATAAAAAAAATATATTTACCTAATTTTGACTTTTTTGATAGCCATCTTAGGTCTTCAAATAGTTATTTAAGATGGTCTCCATTTTTTGTTTAGAAAAGTTTATGTTTATTTTATAAAAGTTAAGGCAAAGTTGTTCCTAGGTTGTTTAATTCTTCTAATGTCTTTTCCTTACACAAGTCATTACTGTAAATATAAAGGGGTGTTATTTGTGAGTTCTTAACATGTTTAGAGGATCATTTGATGTCTTATAAGTTTCATGATGTATCCAAGGCTAATGAGTCATTTTCAACCTTATATATGCATCATTAACATGTGTAAACTTGTCAAAGACCATTTTAAAGCTCCAAAAAATAGAACTTCCATGGTAAATCAATTGGAAATGAGTTGTGAAAGGATTATAAAGTGAATTTGGTAGGTATATTTCATAATATGAGAGTTTTAGGTCATAATTTATAATGATTTCACTTTCAAGTAGTTGTAACATGTATCATAGCAAACCAAAGTGTTAAAATACTTTTTCAAGAATTTACAATTGTATTATACATTTTCCTAGATGTGTCGGTCCAAACCATGTTTTATTAAGCTTTCACAAGTCTAAAAAAAGTAAAAAACACTTGATTCATCCCTCAAGATCTTGAGAAGCTCACAATAACTATTCTTAGATGTTTGGTACATACAAGAGATATGATGTCAAGTTATAATCTCATCTCTAGAGATAAATACACATGTGTCATTCAAAATCATGGTCATATTTAGGAGTTTCATGGGCTTGGATTTATGAACAAATGCTAAGAAGGTAGAGTGGTCTAAAACCCTAAAAAGCCCTACTAGCTCAGTTCTATCTTTAAAATGGTATTTTAAATCTCATTTGAAGAAATATAAAATTAAGATAGGATCTAGGGGGTTTGAGAGGTCTCCAAACATCACCACCAATCAAGGATCTTATGCATAGATGGACCAAAAGAGAAGTTGAATGTTGGTAGGGGTGGAGAGAGTGAATGCCACCTATCAAAATGGTATTATTTATGGGTTTTTGGTTTAAAGTGAGAGGAAAAATATATATTCTAGATGTATTTACCTCACACATCTTCCCTATGATCATGAAATTCCATACTCTTTACCAAAGTGCCTTTCTTGCACTGAACCAAGAGATGACAAGTAATTTTTAGTGGTTTGGAGATCTATATAGGTTTGGAGATTAGTGTAACACATTTGAATGGTTATATATATCTTCCTATGATCCCATATAATCATTAAAATATTCAAAGTTTAGTTCAATAATCCCTATAGTAAGCCAAAACATACATTCAGTGCATGGACAAGCCAAAGGTGA
This sequence comes from Torreya grandis, assembly GCA_037957365.1. NCBI lineage: Eukaryota > Viridiplantae > Streptophyta > Pinopsida > Cupressales > Taxaceae > Torreya > Torreya grandis. The sequence goes on along the minus strand of JARHVA010005274.1, from coordinate 384,048 downwards.
AATTATAGTCTTCAAAAGTGAAATAGATAAGCAACATGAGCAACATGGGATTTTGATGATGGTTGTCTCAATAATTAATAAGTGGTATAAGGTTAAGATGAAACTAAATTTACTATTCAACACTTTTCAATGATATTAAATTTCCAAGAGAATATTTTAAGGAGGCCTACCCTTAATTTACAGTCGAGAGATACTAAATAAGACCCAATAACATTGTACAAGTAAGATGAGCATTTGGAGACATTTTTGAGGTCTTAAATAAGATTATTACCTTGTGAATAGGTTTTTAAGGTGAATTATGGATTCCAATAGATAGGCAATTTTTTTATAACCCTCTTAATCACTCATAACTCTTGAAACCAAAATTCATTTTCATTCATTTCCTAGGCACTTAGTACATGGACTATGCATATCAAGTTGAAGATAAAAAGGGTTAATCAAGACAACTTTTAAAACCATAATCAAGTAAATAATATCACAAAATATGGGAGGCATCTTTATAATTACACAAACTCAAAAAATAGGCTCAAGAATAAAAATGAACATAGAAAGAGCTTAAAGCCTAATACCCACCCACAAGATGGTTATAGATATATATGACAAAATGCCATATGGTAATGTGGGAGCTATTTTGGTCATAATTTTAACCCATGAGGGATAATTTAGGATACCTCCAAATAAGCCACAAAATGGGAAAAACATCAAGCTATGGGTATCTTATAGTGAGGTTGAGCCTCTAGAGAAGACTATTTCCCTTGGATCTATCACCTAAACTAATCTCTAGCATGGAAAAGTGAGAGAAATAAAAAATAATGCATGAAAACATGTCAAAAGAGATGATACACCAATGTTTTAGACACTTATAAATGAAAAAAATACACTATGAGACACTTTCAAGCCCACATATATTACTTCACTCACTCTTTGATCAACTTTCACATAAGTATTTCACAAAAAGGCATGAACTATCTATCAACATAGCATGGGAAGGAAGTTATCCACTTCCAAACTAATCAACAAACTATCTATTTCACTTAGAATGACCTATGAAAGCTAAAAGACAATCCTTAAAGGTGAGGAATCTTAGACAGAGGCAAAAGAAAGCACTCATTCACTTAACCACATCAATTAATTCATAAGATACACTTCAATTAGCTTAAAAATGGAGGAATTTAGTCTTTATTGCATCAAATAGATGTTATAGTATATATCTTTGCATAATCTAGGCAAGAAAAAATCATAAGTCTTTTTATCCAAAAGTTGAAAATTATCAAAGAGAGATTTTAAAAGTGAAAAAATGGGTGATATATAGAGAAGGGGAAGTAGGAATCAATAAATGAGGCCCAACCACTTTTTTATCAGTTATTATCAATCTTGTTTAGAAAATTAACCATTGATCATATCCAAATATCTCTAAATCCCTTCTTAATGGCCTATAAATGCACTAGAAGACAAGAAATTTTATGAAGGTGTTGAGTCATGATTCATCAAAAAGGGAAAGTCACCAAAGACTTTGAAACTACATTTAATGCCCTATTCACATTCTCGAACATCCAAACTCTCTATTTTATTAATGAGTAGATAAAACCATGCATCATTTTTATATGCTCTTTACACTATCAGATAGTCACTTTGAATCCATTCATTTGGTGTCCCTTTAGAACCTAATTATCAAAATACCATGCCCTTACATTAAGTTTTCTCTCTATCACAACTTTTTCATTACTCCAAAACCTTGAACATAGGTCTTCTATAGATGAAAACAAATTCCCTTATTGATTTTCATATATCCATAATTTATATGAAGATCTATAGGCTAGGGTTTCTTGATCATGCACTAGAGGTGAAATTTACATCTGAGAGATTTTGAAAGGCTTATTTGAGCTTTAATAGCATCCTATTATTCTTTAGGGTTAGTTCTAGTAACCTAAATCATATTTTATATTGAGATTATTAATTTACCTACCTAGGGTGGTGAAATATTTGATTTGACATGTCTAACTTGATGGATTTTCCTTTGGATGCTTATTTTGTTTAAAAAATGACAATTGCAAGTTTGGATACATGTCCACATCCTATGCTCCCTAGAATTTGATCAAATATGATTCATTGATTCATCATTGATCATTGATCTATGATCTACATTTAGATTGTGCCACTTAACAACCCAACATTTATCCTTAGGATCTTTCTATCAGTTTAACCTGATTAATGCACTTACACCATGTGGCATCCTCAAATGCAATCTATCTCATTAAATTTTTGACCTCACCTACACCATTGATTTATTTTTCATGATTGAACACATGATGCTTATCTTCCTTCTACTTGATTAAATGTGCACCATTGATTTGGTAAGTCACTATGATCATGACACTTAGAATCAATGTGTTCAATCTTTAGTTCTACTGACCTTTTGACCTTAAGCTAACTGTTAAATATGTTTTTTGCATGATTAAATGTATGTCATTGATCTTTCTTGACTTATTGACTTGAATGAGCACCCATGTGCTATTGATATTTGATTTAACCTTCAAGATCATGCCAATTGATGACCCTACATTTGACATGAAGCTTGTTAAGGATTTTTGAATCAAAAAACCTATTTTTTATGGCCTTAATTTGATGTCTTCAGTTACATACCACTCTAGTGGATCAATTTTGAAGGATTATATATTGAGATCAAAAACTCTTCAAGAAACCAAATTTGTAGGGGATATTCAAGGCATAAAAAATATCATTTTCATGTAATCCTTCAACTATAGTTGGCTCCCCTAGTTCATTTATTAAATGTAAAATCAAACTAATATATTTATTCATACATGATGGGTTAAGATAGTATGGTTCCCAATAATCATATTAAGGATATTTAAATACAAAATAATTAAATCAAAAAATAAATTTGCACACTATTCCAATTTTTAAATGGTAGGGGTGACAATTTGACCTATGAGGTCAAAATTGTCAAGATTTTGGCAACTTAGTTGGGAATCATGCCTACTATGCTTGAGAAATAGAACATTTACATGAAATTTAGAATCATAGACAATGAAAAATATGATCCATGATTGAAATAAACCCTTTGGGTTGAAATAATATGACAATTCCACCAAGATAATTAAGGAAACTCACAAAATAGGGAAACTACTCTAACAAAACAAATGTACAGATAAATATTTATTTATGATAAAAACACAAGCAAACTAATGTGCTATAATGACACTTGGAGGAAACCAAACAAATTAATTATGTTATAGGGAACATAATTTTATGCTTTATGAACTAATTATTGTAGGAATAGATTCACTTATCCTATAATAATTAGTTCTAAAGCATAAAACTCAAGAGAAATAGGTAATCTTTCTTCCTTACCATAAAATAGATTATATAGAGAGTTAGATATTGATTTATTGTAGATGATTATATCATCCCATATAGATGACTTCAACTTTATATACCATGACCTCTAATTATCTTCAATAGTCCTTATGATCTTTAGCAATTTTTTATTTGTGGACTCAGAAAGACCATTGCCTTGTGGATAGTAATTTGATGAAGTGTTGAGATAAACACCATGTTGAATATCCCATTGGCTAATCCTAGTCCCCATAAATGCCATATAATTGTTAGATTTAATGTTTTAAGGAACTCCAAATCTATTAATCAAACCTTCATATAAATCCAGAACATTTGATTCACTTGCTTCTTTTAATACTACTTCTATCTACCTAGTGAAGTAATCTATGGTAGTTAGTATCCATTTATGTCTTGAGATTGATTGGGGATTAATGAGACCAATAAATTACAAAACCCATTGGACATATGGCTGGTCCACTATAATTGGTTGAAGGGGTAAGGCTGAAATTTTCACTTTTCCTACAAACATAGCACACTGTTTGCACTTCCTAACCCATGCATAACACTCACCAAAAATGCTCAGACAATAATAGACACATCTCATTATACTGAGGGATATCATGTTTGTAGAATAGTACCCTACACCATGTCCATCATGGAACTACTCATGAAATCTATATATTTGGCTTGGCTCTATACACCTTAACAACATGCTATTGATATATTTCTTAAACAAAACATTATCAACAAGAAGGAATTAGATTGACTGTAATCTAAAATATCTTGTTTTTGAATCACTTAAATGAGAGAGATAAATACCATCTTATAGATATCCTACCAAGTCATGAAACCAACTAGAAGGTGAGGTATGATTAGTTGCAATCTCTTTATCATTGACACAAAAACCACCTCATTATCCCTTTGTGAGTCTTGGGATAGATGCTCAAAAATCCATTTACCTCTAATTATATTAGTTATCTTGATTTATACATCATATTCCATTGCATTTGTTATCCAACCAACTCTTTTCTCATTTATGTCTTTGTTCAAGAGAAATTCCTTGATACTTGGATGGGCAACCATTAGGTGTATCCTATTGTTAGATAGCAAGTATCTAAATTTATTGAGAGACATTATAACTAAAAGTACATTATTTTAGACAAAAGAGTACCTTGTTTCATATTATTCTAATCCTTTACTAAATAAATTTATTGTTTGTTATAAAGCCTCATGATTTTGTTGCATAAGAATACCTGAAATGGTGTCCATGTTAGCATAGGTGTACAAAATGAAATCCTTTCTTTGACCAACTAAAAATATGATTCTTCTTTATCAAGGTTAGAAGTGGATTAGCTAAATTGGGAAAAAATAAAATATATCTTCTTATAAAATTGATTTTACCTAAGAATATTTACAAATCATTCTTGTGCTTAGGAAATAAAAGTGCAATAATTGAATATATCCTTTCAATATCTATACTTAAACCATATTTTTAAATCACATGCCCAAAAATATTACATTTATGAACTAAAAAGACACATCTTTTGGGATTTAGAGACACCCCAAATTGCCTACACCTTTTAAATACTTACTTGAGGTGAACCATGTGCTCACTTGCACTTTTTGAGAGCATTTTTTATGCCATCTAGGTAAACAAGGATAACATTCTTAAGAATTCCCTAGAATGCCATATCTATGGATATATGAAAGGTTTATATAGCATCAGATAAATGTAAGGGAATCTTTATATATGAAAACATCCCCCAATTTGTAGTGAACGCTATCTTGAATTGGTCCTCTTTTTTGACCAAAATCTTATTTTAACCATTATATCCATCCAACAAAGAAAACATTTATGAATCTATAACAAGATATAGAATTTATTTCATAGATAGAAATGGATAATGATCTTTAAGGGAATCCTTGTCCAAATCAAGGAAGTCAACACATAGTCTAATCTCACTGTTCTTATTTCATACTAGAGTAAGGTTTGCCACCCAAGTTGAGTGTTTTATTGGAAATATAATAACTAAATCTATGAGATTATGAATCTTAAATTGCATCAAAGGCTCAAGGTTTGGATTGATAGGCCTTTGCCTTTGTCTTGTTGGTTTAGTTTCAGTTTCTATCTCAATGGTGTGTTTATCTAGACTTGGATAAAATCCCTTGGGGTCACTATATTGCCATGAAAACACATCAATAAAGCTTGAACATAACTCAATGAAAGTTTCCTTTTTTTAAGAGTACATACCTTGCCCAATTTTATGTTATTACCAACTAAAATTTCCACATTGACATAATGTTCCTCCTTTGTTGACAAGGATAAATTTTCCTTTCTCAACTCATCATCACCATTCAATATGTTCTCAATTGTGACCAAACCCTTGGGAAAATTATTTATTTTTAGTTGCACAATATGGTCATCATATTTCTACAATATATCTGATTGATTTCTTGAGGAAATCTTAGCTTCTTCTTAAAAGAACCTAACAATTTCATTGTCATATCTAAACACTTCCAATTATCGTGGTTACCTAGAATAGAAGGTATTATAATAAATTTAATGTGTGACTAAATTTTTTCACCTTTATATCAATTGGGATACTAAATTATTCCCCAATGGAAGCAAGTCTATCTGCATGTTTATTCTCATCTCTTGGTATTACCTAAATGTTGAAAGCCTTAAAATACTCAAGTAAGTCATATACCCTATGCTTATATGATCTAAAAAATAATTTTTTGCATAAATTAAGACCTATTACATGGTGAACTACAAGTTCACTATCACCAAAAACTTTCAAGGTGTTGACTTTAATCTTTCTACCCCACTGCAAACCATACACCATTACCTTATATTTAACAAAATTGTTTGACCAAACAAAATAAATATTAATAGAAGAAAAATAACTTTGATTTTATGGATAAATTAACATCATTACAACCCTAGTACTATTCTTATTATTTGATCCATCAAAGTATAATTTCCATAGACCATCACCAAACTCATCATCCTTCATTATGTCTGGAATTGGTGTATCATTCTCCTGTAGGTAATAAACACCAAATACCTCTTCTTCAATTATCTTATAAGGATCATGTTCATTAAAATTAGAGTCCCACTCATCAAGGAACAAGTCTGAAACTCCATCTAAAGGTGATTAAATTTACACTTCACTATTTCCTAGCACCTCATCTACGATGATATAGTTAGTGTTCACAACACTTGGTATATATGGCTCCAAATAGAAATGTGTTATGGTTACAAAATTCATTGTTACCTTAATAACATACCTAGTTATAAACATCAAATATTTCCAATAAAATAATAAATATCCTTCAATCTTTGAGGTGAAATGCTTTGAAAGACACATGGCAAAGTAGAGAGGCAAGTCCACCACAATTACATCTTGTTGAATGGTAACATTAGGATAAGCATGTAGTGTCAACTTCAGATATTTGATGATACATAATATATTTTTTGGTGATCAATTCATTTTAAATACCCTTTTGGTATTTTATTCATAAATAAGACCAAACTTTTCTATAATTTTCTTAGGCATATCAGTGCTACTAGATCCAATATCCACCATATAATTATGAACCAAAGTGTCACCAAATATTAAAGAGAGATAGAAAGGAGGAGTCTAAATTGATTTTACATAAATTTTTTTCCAACTTTACCATCTTATGTACTTGATATACTTGGTGTTTAATTGGTTGATCTAAATTAGTCAGGACAACACCTTTCTCAACTGGTTTTAGAGATAATTAGAGTGTTGAAATCTCTTAAATGAGAATATCCTTTTGTCTTGGAATAGAGAGGGAATACCACATGATAATAATAAATATATATGACCAAGATTTCTCCCTCTTGCTCCTTGTACATCACCTCTGAAAAAAGAGAGGTGGATGCTATTATACCACCCCATGTGTTACTTTCTGCTTAATTATATATATATATATATATATATATATATATACATATATATATATACATATCCAGCATATAAATATTCCTAGGGAACCTCCCCTTGATGAGAGGAGAGATTTAGCTCATCCAGATCTAGTAAACCCACACTTTTCATGGTGTAAATATCCCTATGCTATGGTTGATATACCCATTTTGTCATTAGTCAGTTGACGAAAAAATATTCACCCAACAATATAGAACATAGAACTTTGGATCTAGCTTATGACACCCTTTGAGTTTTAGGGAGGATTGCTTATATGGTTGTAGGTGAAGAAAAACTATAACACTTACTTGGAAAGTTCACTCAAAACAATGATGATCAGTATGTTATTTCACTATATTTTGTGCCATATGAATATTGTCCTATAAAGTGCTGAGGATCTGGTCATAGGTTTAGAGAAGCATGCTGATTGCTTGAACTAGTGAACTATTGGGGGTGTAAAAAAAGAGAATTGGTGGTGTATGACCATAGATTGCTTCATATGGATTCATTTTAGTTAAGTGTGGTATGAGGGATTATACCACTATTCAGAGAAAGGTAACCACTTTGCCCACTGATGTTGTTGTTATTATGTGAAGTAATGAAGGAAAGTTTTCAAGCATTTGTTGATAATTTTAGTCGAGCCATCTATATTTGAAAGATACTCAAAACTCAAATTTAATTGGGTGCCTATGAATTTAAATAGTTCTATCCAAAAAAGTCTAGTGAAGGTTGCATCATAATCTAAGATAATGGAAGAAGGAATGCCATGAAGATTGAAAATTTGGTCCAAGAAAATTTGTGTCACTATGAAGGTGATATAGGGATGGTTGAGAGCACAAAAACCACTATATTTGGAGAGGTGATCAACCAAAAACAAGATCATTATTTTCCCTCTATATTTAGGGAGCCCCTTAATAAAATCCATAGAAATATCTATCCAAATCTTGGTAGGGATGGGTATAGGTTTGAGCAACCCAAGAATGAGTGTTGTTTCACCCTTATTGCATTGGTAGGTATCACATTCAGCCACCATATATTTAATTTCATTTTAAATGTCCTTCCAAAATAAGCTACACCATTCCCATTCAAAAAATTTAAGAAACCTTGAGCTCCTTATAGATGGAGAATCATGAAGTTCATAGAATATAGCCTATTGAAGATATGTGCTTTGGGGAAGTGCCAAACGACCCTTATATTGTAAAGAATCACCATCCCAAGAATAATGTAGTAAAATAAAGGGGTGGGTAGCCAACTATTGAATGACTTCAAATAATGAGGATTCATTGACATACCCCTACTATACATCATTTAACTAATTTAGAATAGGCATGGATGTAACTGAAAGGGAAGTTCAGTGCATAAATGTGTGAGATAGAGCATCAAAAAAAATATTATCCTTACCTTTCTTGTAAGTGATCTCATATTCATAACCCATGAGATTTATGACCCATTTTTGTTGTGATGGCATAGAGACCCATTATTCTAGGAAATATTTTAGACTCTGATGATCAGTTTTAATGTAAAAATGATTCCCAAGTAAGTGTGGCCACAATTTCTATACTTGATGTAAAATTTCCATCATTTCCTTCTCATAAGTATAAAGTACTAAATTCTTGCCAAAAAGGGCTTTGATGGTGAATTAAATAGGGAATCTTTCTTCAAGGAGAATAACACCAAGTCCATTACCACAAGCATCACTCTTGATCATAAAGTTCTTGGGAAAATTTGGCATAGCTAGAAAGGCTTAGTATACATAGCTTGTTTGAATTATTCAAATGCACACTCAGTAGTTTTTGTCCATGTAAAAGGATTATTTTTAAACATAGCTATTAGTGGAGGTACAATCTTACCATAGTCCTTGACAAACTTGAGATATTATCTAGTTAGCCCCAAAAAACCATGAAGGTTATTGAGTATCTGAGGAAGAGGCCCATTTATCAGGGCATCTTATTTTGGGATCCACCTAAACCCCTTAGGCCAAAATAATATGCCAAATATACTCTACTTAATCCTATCCAAAATTACATTTGGACTATTTTTCATAGAGATTAGGATCATAGAGAAGCTATAGTTTGAGCTCTAGATGTTGAAAACACTCAAGCCATGTTCTACTATAGATGAGGATATCATCAAATAAGACTAGAATGACTTTCTATAGGTAGGGTTAAAATATTTTATTAGTCGATGTTTGGAATTTTGAAGGAAAATTAGTGAGACCAAATGGCATGATAAAAAACTCATAGTTCCCATCATGCATTCAAAAAGTTATCTTAGGGATATCATCTACATGAAACTAGATTTGGTGATATCCAGAGCAAATATCCAACTTAGATAAAAATGAGCACCATGAAACTTATCAAGAATCTCATTAATAATAGGAACTGGGAACTTATCCTTGATTTTGATGTGATTAAGTGCTTGGAATTCAATGCAAAGGCACCATGACCCTTTTTTTTGAATAAGGAGAATTAGGGAAGAATATGGGCTACTACTAGGGTGAGCAATGCCTTGATTTAGTAAGTCTTGACTGATAACATTGATCTTAGTCTTTTACTAAAATGGGTAGAAATAGAGCCTAATGTTGGGAGGAGAAATTACAAAAATAAGTTAAATACGATGCTCTTCTAGCCATGAAGGTGTAAATCCCACTATTTTGGCAAAGACACCTGCATACCTATGCAGAACAGTTTGGAGATCAAAAGGAGTAGTGGAGATCATTGATGGTTGCATTTCAATAGAATGGAACCGAGTAATGATACCATGTGAATTATTCTTAAGAATATTTTCCATACGATGTGAACTTACAATGGTGAGAGACTATATTTGTAAGGCTTTCAATGTGTTTTTTCCCATTATCTAAAAAATGCATCCAAAGTTTAATAAAATCCCATAAGATGTGTCCAATTGTGCATAACCATTGGGATCCCAAAATAACATCACATCTACCTAAGGGTAATGCAAACATGTCATAGAATAATTTATAATCTCCAATAGAGATACACACATTATGACACTTCCCTTTTCAAGGTAATGTCCCCCCATTAGAAATCATGACTTCAAAGTTAGAGAAAGGATTGACAAAATAATCAACATATTTGGTGATCTAAGGGTCTATAAAGTTATGAGTGCTACCTGAATCAATGAGGATTGTGAGAGGGATCTTATTGAAGTAACTCCTAACCTACATAGTTTGTCATATGGTGACTCATGCTAAGGCATGGAGAGAGATCTTTAGTTGGTCTTCTTTAGAATTAGGTTAGACAATCGATGGAGCATATTATAGATCATATTATGTATCCTGAGCATCTTCCAAAACATTTGTTTTGGGTGGAGGTCCACATCTACTAGGTAGAGATGTTGATCAACACATCAATATCCTTGAGTGAATTTCTCATCACAATTATAACATAGTCATTTTTTTCTAAGTGTTCACATCTCTACTTCAATCAAATGTTTGATATGAGTGGTTCTAGGGGTTGGCATTGGTTGATATCATTGGGTAGTTATATTTTTGAATGGAACAAAATTGGATTTTAATCATTGCTATGTTGTGATATTATCCTCTACCAAATTATCCAACCCTAGGTATTCCATTATCATGTTGGACCAAAACATTTTGACTTCATATCAAATTACATCCTTTAGTATACTGATAAAGCATCTCTTAAAGAATTCATCAAATAGTCCCTCTATGTGATTGGTCAGTTTTTAAAAATTTGTTTGATATTCTCTCATGATTCTTATTTGGAAAAGTTTAGTGAGTACTCTAGTGAAGTCATCAAAATCACTCAAGCTAAACCATTAAAAATTAGGTTACAGAAATCAATCCATATGGGCTCATCATCACTATTGGTATAACAATGATACTATTGAAGAGATTAATGTTCCAAGTGAAAGGATACATGTAAAACCTTGTTGGCATAAACATTATTATGAAGACTAAAATATTATTCTACTTTATAGATCCATCTAGTCAGATTGACACCATTGAATTGAGTAAATTCAAGATTCAACCCATGAAAATTACTAAAAGATGAAAACCTAGTGTTTGAAGAGGACTCTCAATGTTGTCTATTGTTCAAGGCGTTATGTTAAAAATTGAGGCGAAGAATTTTTTCATCAATATCTTTGATGTGGGTCTTGAGGGTGGTAATTTCATCCTCCATGTTTTTTTCTCCTATTCAGGTTAATACCATCACCAGAATAAGAGATTTTTTTTTGAAGCGGGTAGGAAAACTAGAGTTAAGACATGTTTAGTAAGGAAATTTTTTAGTTTGAGTGAAATCAGAAGGGGTAGAAGTACTTTTACTAATTTTTTGCATAATGGGAGCATGACTAATGAAGGTGATGGAAATTTTAGAAGTGAAAATGGAAAAATTAGAAAATTTATCAAAGAGGGAAAAAAATGAAAAAAGGGAGATGAACACTATTGAAAAGTTTTGAGGCAAATGGAAAAAAATAAAAGTTATGGTGAAACTCAAAAAAAGGGAAAATTGAGATTCGTAGAAATTAAGAGTGGAATTGGGATATGGGACCTCAAGGAAGAAAATATGGAGAATGGAATTATAGGAAATATTTTCATAGTCTACTAGAAATATTTTGAAACTAATAAAAATGGGCCCCAAGTTACAATATTTACCTAAGGTTTTAAATATATTTCTCTAGCCACCAATGTCATCTAAGTGAGTACCATTCTCTGGAAAATTTCTAGCCACAGATTTACACCTAAGTGATAGCACTTGGTTTTCCTCATGGGTGGGAACTAATTGTTAGTAATTTTTCCTATCAAGGCCAAATTACTACCACTATCATTTCAAACTTTCTTAAATCCAATCCTTAACTAATTACAGATGGTCAAATTGGTGAATTATAATCTAAAAATACAAATTTTGGTCAAAAACATCAAAAATGGGGTAGAAAAGCATCAAAAATTATTTTAAAAGTATTTAAATCATTCCAAAAGAGCTTTAAAAACGTTAATAGGCATAAAAATAACCTATATCAAAAGTTTCAAATCATAAACAGGTCACCTCATGTGTTAAATATCTAAAAAAGGCCTAAAAACCCCTTTCACATGCTAAATTGGCAGTTTTAAAAACATTAAAAGGGTCAAAAAAAGAAATTCATGATATACCAAGTTTTTCTTCTAAAATTTTATATTTTAAGTGGTGGGAAGCTTGAATATATTTTAAAGGGGCAAAATTTAGCTTATTTTTAGTATTTTATAAGAGAAGTATAGATTATATATATATATATATATATATATATATATATATATATTTCATACAACCAAGGTAGGGGAGATCAGTATGAGGCCATATCCAAGATTAGACATAAATTCCATGGCATTTCATGGCCATATAGGCCCAAAATAAGTCCTCTTTTGGTTTCATGCTTCTTGACACAGAGGGACCTTCATGTAGGTTTTCTATTGGTACAAACTACTGGAGGAGGGTAAATATCTCTATTTTGTGGTGAATAAAGTAGAATAAAAGGTATTATTGATTTTATAAGTGGTTTATAAATTATATTCTCTAAGATCACGAACCATATATTTGAAGATAGGTTCAATTATGTTACCTTACAACCAAAAAGGTCACTATTTTTCCCCAATTTTTCCTCACCTAGGTAAAATTTTAGATAAATTCAACTTCTTCCAAAATATTGAGGACTTGATCTATCTATCTATAGGATTTTTAAGATGTTATTAATCCATATTAGGGTTAAACAGAGGTCACAAACTCAGCCAGTCCAAATTTGTAGTTGGCAAGCTTGGAAAGTGAATTACATGGTTCAAGGAGAAGTTAGATTCAAATTTTAAAGATTTTGTGTCTTGCATGGTTTTCATCAAATTTTCATGGTTTTAATGCATAATTCATATATATTATTAAATTTTAATATCTAAGGAATCCCATGTCCATGTTTTCAAGTGTCTCAAAAGGAGCCTTTTAGTATAAATTAAGGATTTTTTACATGTTTTGAGGTTTTTTGAGAAAACTAAGGTTCATTTTCAATCAATAAACTTCCTCCAATGGCTTCTAAATTATGATGTTATGATGGTTCCTATGTTTTGAATTTATGTTACTCCTTACCTTGAACTTCCCATGCTCCACCTTACCCCTTTCCCATCACCATTTCATCCACCACATCTCACTAAAAGGTTGATCAAAAAGCACCATCAAAGCATAAGAAGAGAGTTTGTAGGTTTGTAAAACATCAAGAACAGTCATGAAAGCCTACAACTAATTCATATACAATCATGAAAATCTAATGAAAGCATCAATCTCAAAGTGTCAAAGAGTTTTCTTTTTAAGTCTAGGAAAATGACCTCATCAATCTTATTAAGAATGGATAAGGGTCAAAATATACCTTCAAGTCATCTTTAAGGTCACATACATGCTTGGTTTATATAGATGGCATACCATAGTCATCTTCATGATTTGGGATCATGCTTTATGAGGGTGATATAACATTAGTATACCTTTAAGGTCAAGGATCATTTTTTCAAGTTTCTTTAATTCCTTTATGGTTACATTCAATAATTTAATGGTGTAGGGTTACACCTTGAAAAGGACACTTATCAGCTTTAAGGATAACCTATAGGCCTATACCTTTCTAAGTAGGCCAAGTTGTATTATGATGAACTTTCCTAAAGCTTTAGGAGGTTTGTTTAGCTAGGTAAAGTGTATTATTATCATTAAGGACCCCAATCTTAATATATATAGGTTAATAAGAGGTATTAAATTGAATAAATCCTAAGGTCATATTTTCTTGATAATCACACCTACAGGTAGTGCGTTATGAGGAGGGCCTGCTAGGCATCTACAAGCACTTTTAAAGCTCAAGGGAGTTGGTTTCATCCTCAAGAGTCATGGATAGACAAGTTTTCTTCATGGGTGGATAGGTAGTAAAGGAGTAACCAATTATAAATGAGGGTTCAATAGGAGGAATTGATCGAATATAGCCCTACATCCTAAAAAGGAGACTACCTATAGCCATACGGTTATATGCTTATCCAAGTTTTACAAGTAGTTGGTGACACAATAATTCTTAACTAGTTTCATGTTGAGTTTTCATTGTCAAGAGGGTAAAATAGTATTCAAGCTCTCAATATCCTAAAGCATGGTGAAGTTTCATATAAAGTTACAATAACACATTCATATGTCTTCTCTTTTAAAGGCTTAATAGTGACATAGCCTATAACAATATGGGTTTATCCATAGTATTAAATAGATACTCATAACTATTAATGGATTCCATAAGTAAGCATATTAAAAATATAAATCTTTAGATTACTCCAAAATAATTTGAGTGTTTGAAAGGTTTACCTATATTCAGCTCAAGAAAAGGAGGAAGTTGTAGTCATTGTAGTAAGAATGAATCAATTTGAAACCCTATGTCAAGACAAAGAAGTAAAGGAGGTTTTGGAGCTTATTGTAGGTTTTATGAAATATGAGAAGTATATAGTGGCCTAGGATGTGTTGAAATATAAAAAGATAATCATATTTAAGATATACACCTATAGATATGTATAAAGATAAATTTTAGCCAGACCTAAGAGCCTACAGATATATGCCTGATGAAAAGGTCTAAATGATAAAAGACTACCCTTCAAGATTCACGGGATCTGGTTTTGATTGGAAATGAGACATTAAACATTGAGTTTGACATGAACCTATGGAAACATGATTTCAAATCACATTGAAGACTAAGAAGGGATTAATGAGAGGCGACTCCATAAAATCTAAATCATGCTACAATCAACCATCAATGAGAAGCTACAACCAAGTAAGGTGTTGAGGCAAGGAGACTAGTTTAGCTCACACAAGGCTTAGATATGGAAATATAATATAAAAAAATAAATATAAGTCACTTTTTAGTTTTAATACAAGTTTAAAGGCTAAAAACATAATATATAACCATCATTGAAGGAGACCTACAGTGCTAAAGAAAGTACCCACAGTCAAGTGCCATGGTCATTAGTACGGTGAGCTAGTCTAAGTGGTTTCTAGAGGGGTTTTTGAAATCCTTATGGCTTGTTGAAAATATAAAAATAGAAAATCATACCAAGAAATTTTTTTCTCTCTATTACCAAGATCTCTATGGTTCCAAGCATTATTCATTATTTGTACAATCCAGGGTAAGATACAACTAGGTAAGGGTTCTATGACCTAAAAAACTTGTCAAAAAGGTTGAAAGCCTAAAGCACTACTTAAGAATATTGTAAATTAAGAAGGATTGCATCATAAAATTTATCATATGGATATCAATTGTCTTTGTTTCTATCTTACAGTCAAGGGATACCAAAGATGCATCCTACAAGTTTGTATGTGTACTTACTTACAATAGAAGGTGCTAGATTATTCATTCATCTCAAGAAGAATCATAACCTAACCCCTCAAGAATTAAAAAGGGGAAAAGATGTTGAATTTGATGTTACAATTAAGTAAATGTATTACCTTTTAGTTATGTTTTTAAACTTTTCATACCCAAAGAGCCACCTATAACCATGTTAAACTACAAGGTTATCATCATAGTCATGGCAAAATGAGTTTCAAGTCTCCCTCAAGACAAGATGGGCACATGAGTGCATCCTAAATAAATAGGTTATCATGGAATTGTCAAGATTTTTTAGAGGTCTAAAGTTATTTTGGGTGATAACACAAGAATGATGGTACATAATAAGGCCATTATATGGAATATGCCTAGTTCAAGGCCTAAAAAGCTTGAAACTAATCAAATGGGTGAAGAAGATGTGTCAGGAGATATATTCTAGAAAAAATGGTATTCAAACATATTTTTAACATGATTTGACCTCTAATATTTTAAAAACTTGATCAATGCCCATCTACAACTATGTAAACATAGTCATTTGAAGCAAAAATGCCTTGTTGGAGGTTAAATCATTCTTGAAAATAGGGGTAGAGGAGTTTTTAAAACCCCTGAAGAGGATATTGAGATAAATTAATATTATTTTGAAATTTAAACCTATAAATTCCATGATATTTACCTTCAAAAGACCAAACTCAGTCAAAAATGTAGACAGTCCATGCATAAAGAGCAAAATTGAGAGAAAATTGATGATTTTTGGGGCTACAAGTGGAGTTAAGACCTAAATTTTTTTACACAAGGTCATAATGAATTGGATAAAAATATGAATATGTTTTATTTCCATTAGAAAAGTGGGAATATTCTCTATTTTTTCTTAGACCTCAGCCTATTCAATTGAAGTCACAATTGGAGCATGCTTCATTTTGGAGTGCTTTAAAAGCTTATAAGCCTAATTAAAGGATTGAAATGTATGATATGATGTTTTAAATAATAATAAGACATATATTGAGTGTATAGAATCCAAATTTTATGCAAACCATGCTCATATAGGCTTATGCAAGCAAATAGGCACACGGGGTAAAAAGGCATTTTTTGACTTTTCAATTAAAATTGACTTTCAATGTGTTTTTATAACATAGTACATGTATTTTAATGATTTTTTTAGGATTTTTGAAGATTATAAGGAGATATTTTCATTTTAGTGAAGTTTTTCACTTTTTGTAGTTATAGGCACCCTTCCAAGCCTCTTGTTCAGATGCTCATTTTGTTCACCACGTGTGGAGTTTGGATGAAAAATATTAGTATTTTTTTAGGACCCATATGTAATTATAATTCATGAAAAAATTATATTGGCTGAGTGGCTATGATTTAAGAACAATTGCAAGGAGCATAGGTAGCCTAGAATGTAAGGTAAACCCTATAGGCAAATTTCATTCATGTGGTAATTTTTCATATCTTTCACATGGGAGCCCAATATATTTAGGTATGTTAAAGGGGTAAATTTTATATGCATAAATGATAATGGTTTAGGATTTGGATGTATGTGCTTCATGAATCATTAGTTTGAAGAATCAACTTTAAAACCCTCCCTAAAAACTAGTTTTGAGAAAAGTGGATATTCTTGATATCAAATCACCATGGATCAAATTGAAACATTTTAAAATTTCAATTACACTAGATAGGATTCCATAAATTTATTTTTTATGCATGGATCTATATAAATGAGGAAGAAATCATATTTTTTATGGAAAAAAGCATGTAAAATTAAGTACTAAGAAGTGTAATGGAACATAATTAATGAATATCAAAGATTAATACTTTTTATTAATCCTAAAATATTTAGTTAATCATAAATAATCTTGTAAATGTCCCTACTATCTCAATCAAAATGGCCTATTTGATGGAAAATGGAGCAAAATTGGCCTGGTCAACCCTATTGACTAAATGATGAAGGTTTTCACATCAAAATCACATATTTGATGATGAATAAAGTCATTCCAAGTCTAATTATTTGTTTTTTAATGTTTCATGGATTATTATTACAGGTCTAATGGTGATTTATAGCATAGATTAGCCTTTAGGACTTTTTAGTTAAAATGGTTTGGTTGATTAACTTATCAAGTTTAAGTTTGATGCTAGAATTGGTCATCAAGGAGTTTAAATTATAATTCCACACCAATATGATACTATTTAATAAATATATTTATCTACATTTCATCCTTCAAGATGCCATTTCATGCAAGAGGAGGCCAAAGAGGTAGTTAACTGTGTCTTAAGGAGTCTTGACTCTAAGTTGACAATTTGACATCATCATGCACCTATCTTTGGATGACATGTAATTCAAGCTTTCGAAAAAACCAAGTGGAGTTTCTCTTTTAATATGTGGCATAGTGTTCCATGTAAGAGAGTTTGAATTTTCATACTTGGGCCCACCATATTCCTATGCCAAAGTTTAAATCTATTCATGCAAATTTTGTGGAGTTAAAGGATTTTTGAATTGTTTAAACTTTGTAAAAGGAGTTGTCTTGAGATGAGTCAACCAAGACCACCCCTTATCAATTTTAAATGCCACTTTTGAATTATATTAGGATTATATACATATATATTGGATTTTTCAAGCCATTTTTAGATTTTTTCCTAAAACTAAAGCTAAAATTATAATCTGGACCATACATCAATAAAGGAGATTTTTATTTTTCATATGAGTTTTGATAGATAATAGAGTCTAATTGATTATTTATCAGCATATCAATGAGATTATATCTTATTTTGGTATGTCCATTCATCACCTATTACTTTCTATATCACCTTTTGGGGTTCATTTGAAGAGGTAAAAAGGGAATTTCATAATCCAAAGTTTTATTAAACCTCCATTTGAAATATTTATGTTTATGGGTAATATATAAATTTTCATGACTCACATATGTGAATCAATTTTCATATTTTCTAGAGAATATAAGAGATTTAGGTGCATCACCCAATTAAATAGGTTTATTTTTAGTTTTTCCTTTCCCTTTTTATCCCAAAAATCATAGCAAATCAGATTTAATTGATAAATCTTAAGGTAACCAACCTTCTTTGGAGGTTCTTATCAATATGGAGAAAACCACTCTCTTATAAGTTCCAATTGTATCAAGTGGATTGAGGGTGTGTTTTCACATCTTCAAATAGGGTACTCTTAAGAGTGATAACAATTTCTAGCACCCCTAGTGGGAGTACTTATTCACACTTTTAAATTATTATCTATGTATCCAAGCATATTATTCACTTCTAGATCTTCATTTTCAGATTTTTATACTTGTCATGCCACCAAGAGTTTTCATAGGAATCTCTATAAAAGGGAAAGAAACAAATTTCTCTTATTTATCTTTCCAATCAGCAAAGAAGAAGAAAGCCTCTATGTCAAATCTAAATATTACACCTTAAATTACCCTTTATATTGCACAAAATCCTTTTATCCAAGTCAATATTATTCAGACATATATTTTTTTAAATCTTATACCTCAAATGGCTATTTATAGAAGATAGGCTTTTGTTGCATTCAATGGTGGTAGTCCTCTAAATCTCAATTAGTGGGATGATATTCAAATTTATCCTATGAAGACTCTTTCTTATTTTATAGGATAAAATACAACAAATCGTATATAAAATATTGAAGATATAGCTAATATTTAATTAGTCTATCATGTGACATAGGAAAATGTAGCAATTAGGTTGTTAGAAACTTCTTTCAAAGGTAAGACACTTCAGTGGTACATGGATTTGGCTCCTATATCAATAAACAGCTAGGATGAATTTGGAGAACTTTTGTGAAAACATTTTGAAGACAAAAGTGATCATATTTCACTTTCAGAGAAGACTAAATAAAATTAATAGATTCAATCATGAATTTAAGGTGGATTTCAACTATAGATTCTAGAAGACTAGGGATAGAATTCTTGTAGTGATCAAGCCTACATATAACTATGCTTTTTTGTACTATCTAAAGTCTCTCAATTTAGATATGGATATCATTATTCAATATATGGGAGGTAATACTTTAACTGAAGCTTTTGAAGTAGAAATCAAGGCTAAAAATTGCCTTATACAAGCTGGTAAGTTATCTCTAAGGTCACCAATGCCTAATTTTCTAGAGATCCATCCTCCTACTCCAATTCTAGAGTCATCAAAGTTACATCAAATATAAGGTGATACAATTAACAAATTGGGGAAGATAGAGAGTATTGTTAAGGTGAAAACCAATAATTTGGTTGCAATAGAGAGGTAACAAGCTCCACCATATAGACCATTAGAATACTAATTAGAATTATCAGTCTAATATGCCATTCTATCAATCCAATCAATAAGGACAAGGGTATAATTCTCAATTAGGGTAGTATAATCATAATGATCTAAAAAATTCTAGAGTTATTTCTCCAACTTAGAGAAAATATGCTCAAGAAGGACAATGTAAAAATCAATGGGATCAAGAAAACAACATGACAATGGCTCCAACTAGTGAGAGTTATCATCAATATACTATGAAACAAAGTTTAGTTCTTACTTCATTTTAAAACTAGCTACCTTCTTAGAATAAGGAATCTTCTATTTCTCATGGAGGAATTCCTTCATTCACTAAAGAAAAATTACCAAATTAGTAAGGAGAAAAAAGTGGTAAGGCACCTACTGAAGCTATGTTTTTGAACTTCTAGGAAGGTGAAAATTATTTTGATCACTTGGCTTTAAATCAAATTCAAGATTTACCTAATATTGATAACTCAATTGAAAATAAAACTAGATCCAAGAAAAGAGCAATTGGTGAAGATTTAGGTCCTGGTAGGGTAGCCCCATCTTCTTCCCAGCCACAACAAAATATAACTACACATGAGCTACATCAAAAAAGTTCAAATTAAAAAGCTCAAGATCAAAAATATAAGAACATTAAATGACCTTACATACCTCAATTCAAAAAATATTTAAGAGCTCCTTATACTCCTAACTTTCATTTAAGGGCAACCATTTCTCCATTCAATATTATAGATCATATGAAGAAGAATTTAGTATCAATTTCAAAGTGGGATACTCTACTAATCTGAGGACAAAAAGAGTACTTGTAAGATGAACTCTCAAAGATCACTATCCTTGATAGACCATTTAAAAAAGAAAGAGTAAGTGTTGTCTTAAATAATTCTAATCTAGTTGTTGAGTATCAACCTCTTAAGGTGATTAAACATCCTCCATTTTACCTTTATATTATCATTGGAGATTGTCTTGTTCATAGTTGTATAATTGATAGTGTGGATAGTACCTATATTAAGCCCAAATAAATAGATTATAAGTTAATATCATAGTATGAGCCCCATGATAAAGGTGTTTTTAAATTATATGGGTCTCCTACCAAGACTATAGGTCTTTTTAAAGATCTAAAAATCATACTTGTTCCTTGTCAAAAATTCACCATTTTACACGATATTATTGTTGATCTACCTCCATATTTTACACTATGCTTATCAAGATATTTCACTACCAAAATAGGAGGTTAGATTTCTTCAGATTGGTCATATATTGTTTTTCTAACTACATATGTAACCAATGTAACTATAATATCTGGGCCTATTTATAGATTTCACCTTGAACCATAGATGCCAAATATGCCAAATGTCAATTATAGTGTTTCAGAAGAAGATGACATTATTGAACAAGAGCCTTCTAAGCATCTTGAAGGCATACATGATCTTCTCTTGGATGAATGGGATACTGATAATCATGGACATGACCCTTATAAAATTATTGAAGATGCTAGTTTTGGAGTCTATTGTATGCAAGAAGAGGTGATTTATTGCCTAGTCTCACTAGCTCAGTGCAAGATCAAGAAGGAGTTTAGAATCTATTATTTGATGGATCAAAAAAAAATAATGGAAGTGGGGATAGTGTAATTTTGGTTTAAACAAAAAATCAAAGGTATTATTCTTTTATTATATTTTAGTTTAGTTTTAATTCTAATATAGTAGAGTATGAAGATCTTATTTATGGTTTCTAATGCACTCGAAAGAGGGATATTAATCTCTTGTAGGTAAAAGGTGATAGTGAGTTAGTAGTCTATAAAGTTAGAGGTTTAATTGAAAAAAATAATCCTCTTTTTAATGCCTAAAAACATATAGTTTGGGATCTCATGGAATATTGCCTTGCATTTGACAATTGTTCCATTTTTAGAGGAACAAATCAACATGTAGATAGACTTTCTACCATAGGGGCACAATATGATATTATAGATCATATTAATGATAATAAAAATAAGACCCAAATCAAGGTGATATGTAGGCTTTCAATCCAAAATAATGATATAATTTGGTAATTTTTTAGATATGATAAGTAAATAGCATAGTTTCTATAGAATGAGGTAGATTTTTACCAAAGAAATCATTTTAAATTGTAGGATCAATATGAAAATCAGATTGTGCAATTGAAATAAAACAAGATGCCAAAATGTTTGGTGACTTTATAAATAATTTTTAATTGAGATGATCGAGTAAGGAAAGACAAGGAGAGAATTTCTTCCAAGAAAGAGCATCATGAGCAAATTAACATAGCTGAAGGTAAGCAACTCAAGTTGGGTAAAGTGAACACTAATTTTGAGATAGTAGCTTTCATTTCATTATGTCAAGAATTAATAGATGTATTTTCTTGGAAATAACATGATTTTAAAGGTTTTTAACCCATATTATCACAACATATTATTGAACTAGAGTAGGATATAAAATCGGTAAGACAAAATCAAAAGCCTACCAACCCCAAGGTTGAGATTCTCATGAGGAAAGAGCTTGAAAAATTGATTGAATCAGTTATTATTTTTCTTATAAAGCATTAAAGATTAGTAGAAAAGCATGTACTAGTAATAAATAAGAATGGAGAGATAAGACTTTGTGTATATTTCTGAGATCTAAATAGAGTATCACTGAAAGACCACTATCCACTTCCTTCCATGTATTAAATCTTATAGAGAGTATAAAGTTCATAGAGGTTTTATTTACTAGATGGGTACTTAGAATACAAATAGATATTGGTGAAAGATAAATATCAGTATAAAACAACTTTCACCACCAAATGAGGTATTTTCACTTACAAAAAAAATTCCTTTTGGACTCTTCAATGCTGGAGATACCTTCTAAAGGGAAATGGATGTTGATTTTCATGGTCTATTGAGAGAAATGGATTTATTTTATCTTGATGACATTAAAATATTTTCAAATTATCCTAACGATCATCTAACACATTTGAGAATTGTTTTTATAGATGTAGACAATTTGGAGTTTTATTGAATCTAAAGAAATGCATTTTTCAATGCATGAGGGGAAACTTCTTTGGCATGTGGTGTCCAAATATGGTCTTTTCATTGATCATAAAAGAATAGAGACAATCCTTTCTATATCATTGCCTAAAAACAATAAAGGATTGCAGAGCTTCTTGGTTAAGATAAACTTTATCAGAAGATTCATTCCTAGTTTTGTGCAACTAGTAAGGCCACTGACTCAAATGTAAGAAAAACATTAAGAGTTCACTTGTATTAAAGAAGGTAAAAGGAGTTTTAAAGCTATCAAAGAATCAATCAGACAAGATCCTACTTTTCTCAAACTAGATTTTAGTAAGGATTTCTTCTTGTATGCTTTATCTACTTCTAGTACTATTTTAGCCATGCTTATGCAATAGAATGATGAAGGTTCAGAACAACCCATTACTTTATTTAGTAAATCTTTAGCAAGTTATAAAGAGAGATATTATTTTGTATAAAATAATATTCTTTTTTTTATAATAGGTCATAAAAAATTTAGACATTTGGTTTCAAATACTAAGATTATACTAATGGTTACTCATCTAAGTTTGAAGGACTTCATTCTCAACAGAGACTTGCATGAAAAGAGAGTTGGATGGGTCACTAAATGGATGCAATATGACATTGAAATCAAGGTTAAAAATATATTTTGAGGCAAAGGATTATGTGAGCATATTTAAATATATGTGAAAGAATAAAAAGAGACAATTTTGATAATTCATGATATAACATGAAGCTAAAAATACACCTCCTACAAGCTCGACATAAAACATTGCTAGATTTCTTCAAACTGGGGAATATACAAGGGGTTTGAATGCATCACAAAGAAGACACGTCAATCTGAAATTAGTACCATACATTCTAATTCATGGAGTGATTTTTAAACAAGACATTGGAGGTATGCTTTTATGGTGTGTTGAAACTTGTCAATTTGATAAGCCTTTTGAGTAATTTCATGATAGCCCTTCTTGAGGTAATTTTGTAGAAAATACCATAGCTAAAAAAATAATTAGAGCTAGTTATTTTTGGCCCAATTTATTTATAGATTCATGTGTATGGATTAGGAAATATACAAAGTGTGAAATGTTTTTAGGGAAACAAAGACTAGTTATTATGCCACTAAAACCAATTCAGGTTGAGTAGCATTTCATGCAATGGGGTTTAGACTTCATTATAATCATTAATCCTCCATATAATTCTGGTCATAAGTGGGTTTTGATAGCTACAAACTATTTCAATAGGTAGGTGGAAGTATCACCTTTGAAAGAGGCAAATGAGAACTCCGTTCTTGAATTCTATGAGAGCCTAATCACTCATTTTGGAGCACCTTCTACTATAATATTAGATAATGCTTTGGAATTCAATAGTGAAAAGGTATGTTAATGGTATCTTAAACATGGTATTTATTTGACATCTTTATCAAATTATTATCCATAGGGTAATAGACTAGCTGAGCCCACTAACAAGAACCTGATCGAATCATCAAAAGAACAATGGAGGATAATCAAATATCTTGGCATATAAAGTTAAAGAATAATTTATGGGCTGATAGTATCACCCCTAATAAGTCCATTTTGTCATGTCCCCTTTTTAGTTGACATGTCCAGAGTTGAAGATTAGCCTATTATGCGACCCTCGTAGGCTGATGGGATGGATAGAGGGTCTTGATAGAGATGGGTTGGAATTCGTTTGGGCTCTTTCGGACATGAATTAAGGGAGATATTAATATTTGATTGATTTAATCAAATATTAATTATTTGATCTCATTTTAATTAATTATTAATTAATTATTAATTATTGATTAATTATTAATTAATTATTAATTATTAATGATTGGGTCTAATTTTAGGATCCTAATCCTAATTTAAGACTTGGTCTAATTTTAAGACCCTAGTTCTAAATTAAGGAAGTCTAATTTAAGGGAGTCTAATTTTAGCAAGCACACCTTTGGAGGTGTATAAGAATCTCTCATGGGAGAGAGTTTGTATTCATGATTATTGATATTGATTCTTGTTAAGAAATTCTTCTGTGAAGACTGAGCCAAGGGTTCCAGTATTTCATCTGCAGTGGAGAACGTCAACTCTTCATTGTGTGCGATTCAGAGGTTGTGAAAGATCAGCTGATCTATTGCCAAACTGCATTGAAGAACGTCAACTCTTCAGTGTGAGCGATTCAGAGGTTGTGAAAGATTAACTGATCTATTGCCGAATTGGGAGATAACTTCATCCAGAAGCTATCACATGTACTTCAAGTTTGAGAGATAACTTCACACAGAAGCTATCACGAGGGTTTACAGGTATTTTCATTATTTGGGTTTTGATTCTAGAATTATACAGATATAGATCTTTTGTATTAGCCCATAATCCTATAGATCAAGATCAAGCATATAGGTTGAGCAATATCAGCGGCCGTACGACTTCCGTATAGATCTGTGAAAGTCCATACGCATCTACAGAAAGTTCAGGTATCGACATCGGCAAATGGAGACTTACAGAGACCAACATCGGTCGACTCAATCACCGATGTCGGCAAGGGGACCACTACAGGTCGACCGACGACGGCAGTATAACTGACGTCGGTGACTGTGTTTTTACACAACAGGCTGAGACGTGCCAAATTCAACCCAGTTTGTGGAATATACAGGAAATAAAGGCTGAACTTTCGATATTCTTTATATATTTGACAGAGGATCTCTATTGTAAGCTTATGAGCAAATAAATAAGAAATTATACTGTGATTTATTCATCTATTTGAATATATTTTGCAGAAATTTAGATAAGCAATTTGGAGCTTTGTTTTGATATTCGAAGGGATATTACAGTGGTATCAGAGCTAAATCCTGCCATCCTGAGGGTTTAGAAATTTTATGCAGCCACAAGAGTTGCGACCACACGGGTATTATACACGCAGTAGAGCTTTGCTTGAAGGTACCCAGCTGTTAGAATAGCAACAGATTACCATGAGTGACAGACGTGAGGGTAGCCCACCCAGGGGCCACAGGTATGATGCTGATCAGGACACCAGAGAATTCCACTGTGCTATGATGTTAGGCCAACAATAGATGAATCAGACACTACAAGCACTTACTACTATGATAAGGGGAATGAACGCAACCGATAGACAGAATGGGGAACAAGGAGATAATAGGAGTGCTACTATTAATTAGAGACCACAGCAGACCCATTCCAGGATAGCAGGTAGACCTACATGCCCTACGTTTATTCGAGAGGAACCAGATGTTCCAACAGAGGAGAGAGCAGGAGATCCCTCATTTACGAATGTTTACATGGCTGCAGATGAGGAGTGGAACTTATTACCTCCTCATGTATGAGAGAGGACGACCCTTGATCATTTTATTAATCTGAGGAGAGAGCACTACAGATTGGCTAGACAGGACAGAAGACCTAGACACCAGAACAATGATCTTAAGCATGCTACAAGCAGGCTCACACTCGCGATGTTCGACGAAAGTGGTAAGGTCACAGCCCAGGCTTGGATTAGTAAGTTGGACACCTTTCTCATATTGCGTTCGATGGCCGAGGAAGATGCTATCAGATATGCAACACTACATCTTGAGGGAGTAGCTCACGATTGGTGGCACCACGGGATGGTGACACTCCATCATGATCAGATCACCTCTTATCAGGAGTTTGTGGACAGGCTAGTAGAGCATTTTGACAGGAGGGATCCAGAGTCCTATTTTTGAGAGTTGGCACAGTTACGTCAAAGTGGGAGTCTAGAGGCATACATTGGTGACTTCTAGAAGTTATCAGTCATGGTCCCTGACATTTCAGAGAGGCGACTAGTAGTACTCTTCATGGAGGGCTTGACAGAACCATTGAGAGGTTGGATCAAAGGCTTTGATCCTCCTTCATTACAGGAAGCTATGAAGAAGGCGCGCAGTATGGAGATGGCAACCCCATCAAGTAGATCTAACTCCAGAGGCACTTCTTCATCTAGAGACCATAAGCACTCCAATGGGGATACAGAGAGACCGGATTTTAACATAAATAAATCCGGGGTTAAAAATGATTCAAAGGCTAATCCAGCAGCACCACCTTTGGATCGTGAGGTGCTTAATGATTTACATAGGAAGAAGCTTTGCTTCTACTGCAAAGGTCCATATGATATCCATCACGATTGTCCTTTGAGGCCTAAGGGCAAGACGAATCGTATGATGTGGGTATATTATGAGGAGTCGGAATCGGAAGATTTCGAACAGCATGATAGTTCTGAGGAGGCAGAGGCTTCAGAGCCTAAGGCAGAGGTAGATTTAGAGCTTCATATACAGGAGGCACGCCTATCTAGCATTCAGTCGGATGAGTCATTTAGACTCCGTGGAGTTTTGGCAGGGCAGAAGGTTACCACCCTTCTTGATACAGGAGCCACACATAATTTCATAGATGCTAGATTTGTGGAGAAGCGTGGACTCACTACCAAAGATTTTGAGGGAATTAGAGTTAAGGTAGCCGATGGTCACACTCTGAGGTGTGAGTGCATGATTAGAGACCTCCCATTGCGCTTGAACAACTATGAGTTCAAGGCTAATTATGGGGGACATAGAATTAGTTTTGGGTATGAAGTGGCTTCATTCATTTGAGGAAGTTACTCTTCGACTCAAAGACATGGAGGTTCATTTTGAAGTTGATGGGAAAACACATATTCTTAAGGCAATACGGGGCAGCAGCTTCAAACATATGTTTTTTCATCAAATAGAGATGCCTACACTGCATGACATGATAGAGTGCAATGACGAGTGCCCATTGGCACCAACACAGGAGATATATGGGGACGAGCTGTGTCTTAAGGTGAGTTCAGTTCAAGAGTTAGCACATGTGGTAGGGACTCAGCGTTCTGTTACAGGCGGGTCACATGATGATGATATGAGTATGTCTAGCATTCACATTCTAGATTCAGATATTATTCAGGGCCTGGAGTTCATGTTGATTGACAGCGGCGGAGATCAGGACTACATTTGGGATCCAAGAGGAAAATTGATTGGTTTATCATTCAGCAATTGCTTGAGGGCAAGCAATTTTAGGAGGGGCGGATTGTCATGTCCCCTTTTTAGTTGAAATGTCCAGAGTTGAAGATTAGCCTATTATGCGACCCTCATAGGCTGATGGGATGGATAGAGGGTCTTGATAGAGATGGGTTGGAATTCATTTGGGCTCTTTCAGACATGAATTAAGGGAGATATTAATATTTGATTGATTTAATCAAATATTAATTATTTGATCTCATTTTAATTAATTATTAATTAATTATTAATTATTGATTAATTATTAATTAATTATTAATTATTAATGATTGGGTCTAATTTTAGGATCCTAATCCTAATTTAAGACTTGGTCTAATTTTAAGACCCTAGTTCTAAATTAAGGAAGTCTAATTTAAGGGAGTCTAATTTTAGCAAGCACACCTTTGGAGGTGTATAAGAATCTCTCATGGGAGAGAGTTTGTATTCATGATTATTGATATTGATTCTTGTTAAGAAATTCTTCTGTGAAGACTGAGCCAAGGGTTCCAGTATTTCATCTGCAGTGGAGAACGTCAACTCTTCATTGTGTGCGATTCAGAGGCTGTGAAAGATCAGCTAATCTGTTGCCAAACTGCATTTAAGAACGTCAACTCTTCAGTGTGAGCGATTCAGAGGTTGTGAAAGATCAACCGATCTATTGCCGAATTGGGAGATAACTTCATCCAGAAGCTATCACATGTACTTCAAGTTTGAGAGATAACTTCACACAGAAGCTATCACGAGGGTTTACAGGTATTTTCATTATTTGGGTTTTGATTCCAGAATTATACAGATATAGATCTTTTGTATTAGCCCATAATCCTACAGATCAAGATCAAGCATATAGGTTGAGCAATATCAGCAGCTGTACGACTTCCGTACAGATCTGTGAAAGTTCGTACGCATCTACAGAAAGTTCAGGTACCGACATCGGCGAACAGAGACTTATAGAGACTGACATCAGTCGACTCAATCACCGACGTCGGCAAGGGGACCACTACAGGTCGACCGACGATGGCAGTATAACCGACGTCGGCGACTGTGTTTTTACACAGCAGGCTGAGACGTGCCAGATTCAACCTAGTTTGTGGAATATACAGGAAATAAAGGCCGAACTTTCGATATTCTTTATATATTTGACAGAGGATCTCTATTGTAAGCTTATGAGCAAATAAATAAGAAATTATACTGTGATTTATTCATCTATTTGAAGATATTTTGCAAAAATTCAGATAAGCAATTTGGAGCTTTGTTTTGATATTCGAAGGGATATTACACATTTCTCATTCACATTATCTTCTATACTATGGAAGAGAAGAAAGGCTGCCTATCTCATTGGATCTTATTGCTTTAGAACTTTCACATCTACTAGATATTTTAGAAAGTGATGCAATGGAAGTTAGAATGAATGAAATAAGAGAATTAGAGGAGATAAGAGATGATTATATGCACACAATGTAATCAAATTAGTATCAAGTCAACAATACTTTTTATAAGAGAGCTTCATCAAAAATATTTTAGAAAGGAGGCATAGTAGTCAAATAGGATGAAGATCGTGCAAAGCCACGTAAGCACTGATTATCACTAATTAGTACTCAAAATTGGATAGACTTTGGAGTAGACTTTAAATTATAACTAATTTTAAGAATAATAATTCTTTTCAATTATCTAGATTTAGTGGAGAAGATCTTCCTATTCCTATGAATGGGATGTTTCTTAAGTATTACTATTAAGAGAGTCACTCCTTTGTACATAGTCATAGTTTCATTCCTCTAAGTGATTTTCCACACATTCTATTAGTAGTTGTGTTTACATTTATAGTTGTTGTCCATATATCTAAGTGCATACATGCATATGTTTTTTTTGTGTGTTAGTTTCTCCTATTGTGTCTTGATATACAAACTTTCCTAGTTTCAATGTTTTTCATACTCTATCCTTGCTAGAGTTCTTTTCATTAGCAGGCTGGTCAAACCTTAAAAGTCACCAAAATTGTTAGTAATTTGGCTTGTCAAACTATTGAATTATAGTCTAAAAATGCAAATTTTGGTCAAAAATGGGTCAAAAAGGCATAAAAAATGATTTAAAAAGTCTTTAATTCATGACAAATTGCTTTAAATATTTCTATAAACATGAAATATCCTATATCCAGAGTTTCAAGTCATAAAAAGGTCATCTCATGTGTTAAATAGCCTAAAAAGGCTCCAAACCCCCTCCCACATGCTAAATTGGTAGTTTTAAAAATATGCAAAAGGGTAAAAATTTGTATTTTTTCATGATATACCACATTTTTCTTCTAAAATATTATATTTCAAGTGGTGGTAAGCTTGAATAGATTTTATAGAGGTAAAAATTGGCTTATTTCTAGTATTTTACAAGAAAAGTACAAAATCTATATAGATTTTGTATAACCAAGGTAATGGAGATAAATATCAGGAAATATTAAATATTAATCATACATTCCATGGTATTTCATGGCCATACAGGCCCAAAACCAATCTTCTTTTGTTTTCTTACTTTTGCGCACAAAGGGACCTACCTGTAGGTTTTCTAGTAGTATGGATTACTAGAGGAGGGTAAGGCTCTCAATTTTGTGATGAAAAAATTATAATTAGAGGGATCTTAATGGTCCAAATTGTTTATTAATTATATTATCTAGGCTCATGAACCATCTAGTTGAAGACAAGTAAAATTTTGATGCCTTGAACCTAGAAAGGTCACTATTTTTCTTTAATTTTTCCTCACTTGGAGAGAGTTTCAAAGAAATTCAATGTGTTATAAAATATTGAGGATTTGATATATATCTCGAAGGAATTATAAATGTGTTCTTCATATATTTTATGGTCAAATAAAGGTTACAAACTTAGCTAGTCTAAATTTGTGGTTGGCAAGCTTGTAAAGTGAATTGTACAGTTCAAGGAAAAGAAGTTATCTTCAAATTTTCAATATTTTGTGTCTCATATGGTTTTAATTAATTTTTCATGGTTTAAATTTATAATTCATATATATTTTTTAATTTTCATGTCTTAGGAAGCCCATCTCCATGTTTTCAAGTGTCTCAAAAGGAGCCTTTTAGCATAAATTAAGGATTTTTTACATTTTTTAACATTTTTTTAGAAAACTAAGGTTCATTTTTAGTCACTAACTTATTCCAATGGATTAAAAATGGTGATGTTATTATGTTTCATACGTTTTGATTGTATTTTACTACTTACTTTGATCTTCCCATGTTCCTCATTGATCCTTTCCCAACACCATTTCATCCACCACATCTCACTACTATACACAGTCATGCCACTGTGTTTTCCATTTCTTTCCACACTCCTTTCATGTATTTTCATCATCTTTTCATCTCCATTCATCCCTACTATCCTCACCCCCAATTCCATTTCAAGTTCTATTTTCAAGGAGAAAATGTTGATCAACAAGCACCATCAAAGTATAATAAAAGAGTTTGTAGGTTTTTAGAACATCAAGAACAGTCATGAAAGCCTAAAACTAATTAATATATAGTCATGAAAATATAATGAAAACATAAATCTCAAAGTGCCAAAGAGATTTATTTTTAATTATAGGAAAATGACCTCATCAAGCTTATTAAGAATGGATAAGGGTCACAATCTGCCTTCAAGTCATGTTTAAGGTCACATACATGCTTGGTCCATATAAATGGCATACAACAATCATCTTCATGATGTGGGCTCATGATTTATGAGGGAGATATAGCATTATTATACCTTTAAAGTCAAGGATCATGTTTTTGGGGTTCTTTAATTCATTTATGGTTGTATTAAATAATTGAATGGTGTAAGATTACACCTTGAAAAAGATGCTTATCAACTCTAAGGACAGCCTATAGGCTTGTACCTTTCTAATCAGGCCAAGTTATATTATGATGAGTTTTCCTAAATCTTTAGGAGCTTTTTTTAGCTAGGTAAAGTGTATAACTATCATTGAGGACACCAATCTTAATGTATCCAAGTGCATAAGATGTATAAGATTTAATAAAGCCTCAGGTAATATTTAACTTCTAGGCACACCTATAGGCAGTGCTTTATGAGGAGGGTCTATTAAGCACCTACAAGCACTTTTAAATTTCAATGGAGTTGGTTTCATCTTCAAGATTCATGGATAGTCAAGTTTGATTCATGGGTGGATAGGTAGTAAAGGAGTAACCAAGTCTCAATGAGGGTTAAATAGGATAAATTGATCACCTACAACCCTACATCCTAAAAAGGAGACTATCTATATCTATAAGGTTATTTTCATATCCAAGTTTGATAAGTCGTCAATAACATAATGGTTCCTAACTAGTTTCATGCTAAGTTTTCATTATCAAGAGGGTAAAATGGTATTTAAGCTCTCAAGAGCCTAAATCATGGTCAAGGTTCATATAAAGGTATAGTAACATAGACATATGTCTTCTCTTTTAAAGGCTTAATTGTGACACAACGTATAGTGTTGAGACCAAACACAATATGGGTTTATTCATAGTTTGAAATAGATACTCATAACTATTACTGAATGACACATGTAAGCATATAAAAAACTTAAAGATTTAGATGACTCAAAAATAATTTGAGTGTTTCAAAGGTTTACCTATAGTTAGCTTAGGAAAAGGAGGAAACTATAGTCATTATAGTAAGAATGAATCACTTTGAAATCCTATGTCATGACAAAGAAGTAAAGGAGGGTTTTGAGTTTGTTGTAGGTTTTATGAAATATGAAATACATATAGTGGCTTGGGAGGTGGTGAAATGATAAAATATAATAATATTTAATATATCCCATATAGATACATATAAGGAAAAACTTGAGCCAACCCTAAGATCTTATAGATTTGTGCCTTATAAAAAGGGCTAAATGGTATAAGACTACCCTTCAAGATTCAAGGGATCCAATTTTGATTGGAAATGAGACTTTAAGCATTGAGTTTCACATGAAACTAAGGAAAAAAGCTTTAAAATCACATTAAATAATAATAATGGATTAATGAGATGTGACTCCATCAAATCAAAATCATGCTATAGTCAACCATCAATGAGAAGCTATAACCAAGTAGGGTTTTGAGGCAGGGAGACTACTTTAGCTCAAACAAGGGATCCAATTTTGATTGGAAATATAATATGAAAAAAAAATGAGTCGATTTTGAGTTTCAAGACAAGTTTTAAGGCTAAAAACACAAGATACAAACATTATTTAAGGATACCTATAGTGCTAAATAAAGTACCCACAGTCAAATGCCATGGTCATCAGTACAATGAGCTAGTCTATGAGTTTTCTAGAGGGGTTTTTGAGCTCTTTATGTCTTATTTAAAACCTCAAAAGAGAAAATAATATAAATAAATTTTTTTATACATATTACCATTCTCTTTAGGGTCCCAATCATTGTTTACTATCCATACAATCTAGGGCAAGCTATAGCTAGGTAAGGGTTCTATGACCTAGGAAACCTGTCAAAAAGGTTGGAATCCTGAAACACTACTTAATAATATTTTAAAGTAAGAAGGATTACTTATTTAACATTATAATATTTATATCAAGTGTCTCTATTTCTATCTTATAGTCAAGGGACACCAAAGATGCATCCTACATGCATGTATGTGTACTTGTAATATAATGTGATAGATTATACATACATATCAAGAAGGATCATAACCTAAACCCTATAGAATTTTCAAGGGGAAGATATGTTGAATTTAATGGTAAATTTATTTAAATTTATCTCTTAAAGTTAAGGTTGTCATCCTTTCATACCCAAATATCCACCTATAACCATGCTAAACTACAAGGTTATCCTCACAGTCATGGCAAAATGAGTTTCAAGTCTTGCTCAAGACAACATGGGAACATGAATTAATCATAAATAAATAGGTGATCATATAATTTTAAATAATTTTGAGACATCCAAAATTCTATTATGTGATAACACAAGGATGATGGTACACAATACATAACAATATATGAAATATGCCTAGTTTAAGGCCTAAAAAGCTTTAAACTAATCAAATGGTTGAAGAAGATGTGTGAGGAGATATATTTTGGCCTAAATGGTCTTAAAACACATTTTAAACATGATTTGACCTATTATTTTATTCAAACATGATCAATTCCCATCTACAACTGTGTAAACATAGTCATTTGAAGCATAAATGCCTTGTTAGAGGTCAAATCATGATTGAAAATAGGGGTAGAAGAGTTTTTAAAACTATTAAAGAGTATATTGAGATAAATTAAGATTATTTTGACCTTAAAACCTCTAAAATACATGATATTCACCTTTAAAATACCATAACTCATTCAAAAATGTAGGCAGTCCATGTATAAAGATCAAAATTGAGGGAAAATTGAAGATTATGAGGATAAAGGAGTTAATACCTAAAATTTTGTACATAAGGTCATAATAAGTTATATAACAATATGACCAAGTTTCATGGCCATTAGATAAGTTAACATATTTTTTGTTTTGTCTCAGACCTCAGCGTATTCATTTGAAGTCACCATTGGAGCATGATTTGTTTTGGAGTGCTTCAGAAGCTTCTAAGAACAATTCAATGATTGAAAAGCATGAGATTATTTTTTAAATAATAACAGGACCTCTAGTGAGTGTATAAACTCCAAATTTGATGCAAACCATGCTCATACAAGCTTATGCAAGCAAATAAGCACATGGGCCAAAAATACAATTTTTGAAATTTCAAGTAAAAATGAATTTTAGAGAAATTTGATATCATGTTATAGGTCCCATAATTATTTATGAAGATTTTAAGGAACTATTTTTATTTTAGTGATTTTTTTTTACTTTTTGTAGTTCTAGTCACCCTTTCGAGCCTCCTATTCAGATGCTCATTTTGTTCAGCGCATGTGGAGTTAGGAAAAATGATCTTAATAAGTTTTGAGGAACCACATTTAATTATAATTAATAAACAATTGAGATTAGTTTAGGGGATATTATTTTTGAATATTTGTTAAGAGCGTAGGTAGCTCAAAATGCAAGCTAAACCCATAGGTAAATTTCATTCACATAGTAACTTTTCATATATTTTACATGGGAGACTAATAATTTCAAGAATGTCATAAGGCTTAATTTTATATGAATAAATGGAAATTTTTTAGTATTTTGAGGTTTGTACTTCATGAATCATTAGTTTGAAGACTCAGCTTTAAAACCCTTATAAACCCCTAAAAACTAGTTTTGATAAAAGTGTATTTTATTGATATCAAATCACCATGGATCAATCTAAAATATTTTTAAACATCAAGTAAAATAATAAAGTATTACATAAATGTATTTTTTGTGCATGGAGATATACAAATGAGGGCGTAAATCATGTTTTTTTTTGGAAAAAACATGTAAAACAAAGTACAGGGTAGTTCAATGGAATATAATCAATGGAGATCAAAGCTTAAGACTTTTTGTTCATCCTAAAATATTTTTTCATCATAAATAATCATAAACATGTCCCTACCAACTCAATCAAAATGGCCATTCTGTGAGCAAAATTGGCCTAGTTAACCTTGTTGACTAAATGACGAAGGTTTTCACATTAAAATCACATATTTGATGATGAAGGAAGTCATTCCAAGTCTAATTATTTATTTTTTCAGGTTTCATGGCTTCTAATATCAATTTTAATGGTGAAATAAAGCACATATTAGCCTTTAGGACTTTTTAATCAAAATGGTTTAGTTGGTCAACTTATCAAGTTTGAGTTTGGCATTAGAATTGGAATTTGTCATCAATGAGTTCAACTTGGAATTACAAACCACTTTTATTATTTTTAATAAGTATATTTATGTGTATTTCATCCTTTAATATTCCATTTCATGCAGGATGAGGCTACAGAGGAAGTTAATTGGCTATTAAGGAGTATTGACTCTAAGTTGACAATTTGACATCATCATGCACCTATCTTTGGTTGAAATGTCATTCAAGATTTCAAACAAATCAAGTGGAGTTTCTATTTAAATATGTGGTTTATCATTCCATGAAAGAGTGTTTAACTTGTCAAAATTTGGCCCACCATATTCCTACACCAAAGTTTGAAGCTCTTCATGCAAATTTTATGGAGTTAAAGGATTTTTGAATTATTTATACATTGTAAAAGGAGTTGTCTTGAGTTGAGTCAACTAAGACCACCCCTTATCCCTTTTCAATGCCACTTAGGGATTGGATTGTGTTTAGATACATATATATATTGGGTTTTTTAAGCCATTTTTGAATTTATTTTGGAGCTAAAGTAGAAATTATAATTTGGACCATACATCAATAAAGGATATTTTCATTTTGCATATGAGTTTTCACAAATAATATAGTGTATTTGGTTATGTATCAGGATATTAGTGAGATTATATCTCCTTTTGTCAATTCCATTCCTCACCTATTTCTTTCTATCTCACCTTATGTAGGTCATTTGAAGAGGTAAAAAGGGAATTTTTAATCCAAAGTTCTATTAATTCTTCATCTAAAATATTTATGTTTAAGGGCAATATACAAATTTTATTGACTCACATATGTGCATCAATTTCAATAGTTTCCAGAGAATATAATCAATTCATGTGCATCACCCAATTAGATAGGTTTTCCTTTCACTTTTTCCTTTCCCTTTTCATTTCAAAATCCATAGTAGATCAAATTTAATTGATAAATATTAATAGAACCAACCCTCTCAAGAGTTTCTTCTTAGTATAGAGTCACCCACACTCTAATAATTTCCAATTGCATCAGCTAAAGTGAGGGTGTGTTTTTCACATCTTCAAATAGGGTGATCTTCAGAGTGATAACACTACTCAATTGAGAAGGGGTCATTTCTTATTTTTATGGTAGGTCCTCTCAATTGGCTATCTACTTTGGGGTTCATGTGGTAATACTCACAATGAGTTTTAGGGCCTTTACCCAAGTGCTTCCCATTGTTATGTAGATAGGTTTTTACCCTTATTTGAAATAAATTATTAAAATACAAAAAAAAATACTTAAATGAATTATGTAGTAGAATAGAGTTAATACTTTCTAAGAAAAATACTTACATAAATTATGTAGAAGAATAGAGTTTAGACTTTCTGAAGAAAAAAATGGCCCTAGAAAGTGCTTTGATACTACATGAGAAGATTCTTCATGGACAAGTTAGTAGATAATTATAAATACAATAAATAAATAATGAAAATCAGCAATATATTGATTCAAATAAGTAGAGATATATTACAATAGTTGAATTATAGAATCATTCACCTCTTCAAGGGGGAAATCTCCATTGAGAAAGATCAATTCAATACAATTAGTGGATGCCTTCATTAGCCTTAAAAATTACTTATATACTAATTCTAATATAATAAAATACTACTTCCCATGAATGTGGGATAAAACAAAATGCTCATAAGATAGATTACAAAGAATATGCATCCATAGTAACTAATAGACTAAAAGAGTAAAGAGAAGGGGTAGTATGGGTTCCTAACATGATCTTATTTCCCTAAAAATAAGAAGAAAAAGCAAAGAATATATGTCATATTGAATTCTCCTCTAGACCTAATAACCTAATTATTAGTTTATTTTATGTTTATTGCATGGTTAATTACTATTTTTGTTATGTTGGATTTCATATGTTGATTTATGGACAATTATAAGTTGCTTAATTTACATGATTATTAATTATGGAGTTAGTTATACTTGCATATTAAGTACATGATGATCATGTTTGTTTAGTTTATTACAAAAGTATATTATGGATTTTATATTTTTTAGGCTAACTAACTTTATTTTTTTAAGGTGGATGTAGGATAGATCCATTTCTCAGAGTGTGATGGAGGGAGGGAATTATCAGGGAAGGTGATGTAGATGAAGGTGTTTGGGGATGACATATTGAAGACTACAAACCCACACACACCATGATAGTTTAACATTATTTTATATTCATTACTTGATTTGATAGATAATATTTGATTTTAGTTATAATCTTACTTTATTTTATTGAATAAGATTATGTGTTGCATTATGTTTTCATACTTAGGTTATCTCATGTGATGCTATTGCTATAATGAGTGATTAGAATCTTGTATGACTTTATACTATCTTTAGATGTAATTAAATTTTGTATGATAATGTTTTGTTTAGTATACATTATTATAGTAGTAGAAGCGACTCTATTATTTTTTTGATTTGTGTGTTAAGGTGATAACTAAGACCATGCTTAGTCTACATTGCTATTTGGAACCAATGTTGATACACATAATACTTAGAAGGTTGTTATTGTTAATAATAATTTGATGAATTTATATAAGTTGATGTCATTGTTAATAACCTTATGTTAAGTCAATATTATCATTGAGATTGACTTTAGTGAATTTGATTTTATAATGCTTATTATGTAATTGATGGTTTAGGTATTTTACATATTAAATAAAAGGCAATATGCATAAAGGTTATTATATTGTTGATTATGTTTATGAAGGTTTGATATTAGGGTCAATTTTAACGAGCATTGAATTGGGTTATCTTTTCATTATGCTAGACAAAGACTTCATTTTTAGTTTTTTCATGGAGAAAACACTTAGTTTTAATGAGTATAATGTGAGTTAGTTTTTCATGTGATGTTTTTTTAGCTAATATTTGATTGAGCACAAGATATTATGGTGGAGAAAATGGGGAAATTTGTTAACATGGAAATAAGTGTGAAGATGACTAAAAAGGCAAGGAACAGAAGTATTTGGGCACAAGGAACAAATGAAAGAGAGAGGATAAGAAAGTGTTTATAGGAATTTGGAGAAAATATTTTAGATATTATCATTTGGGACTTCTTTACCAGGTTGGTTTCATTATTAACATTCATACATATGTTTTGTAGAGTTATTTATGAATTTTGGTAAATATTTATTAAGGGTTTTTATTTGTGTCATTATTTTGATTTTTTTAAAGGGGCAAAAATCCTTGGCCCTATGGATGGATCTACCATCCATAGAACCAAACATATAACCTTGAAACCCTAAGTTTAATTACCATAAGTATAAATTATTTCCATTATACATATATAATACTAATTTTTAATTAGGAAATACAGTGTATTATGGTTGGGCTAAAACCCTAGAAAATTTTATGATTATATGAATTTCATTAGCTTGAGTTATAATATGAATGATATTTTTGTTTAAATTTAATTCTTTCATATTATATCAATTTATCTTTGTCAAAATTTGTAAAATTACTAGTTTAAGGAATCAAACCATGTTTTGAGTAGACTAAAGTTAGGGTATGGATGGATTTTATATCACACTCGCTATGAAATAAAATATTATAGGGCATGGATTTATGGTTTAAAAACTTGATTATAGATATTTAACTCTTCATAGTAATTATTTCTTTAGTTAGAATGGAATGGGTATGGTTTTTAAGACTTGTATAAAAATTATAAATATAAATAGATATGTATATATATTCCATAGGAATTCATTCACCTATGATATATACATATCAATGTATATAAATATACAAATATAATTAAATATTGTATTTATTTTTGTACCTGCATGCATGCTTGTGTGCGTACATGCATGCATGCATGTGCACGCACGCGCGCGCACGAGTGTGTGTGTGTGTGTGTGTGTGTGTGTGTGTGTGTGTGTGTGTGTGTGTGTGTGTGTTGGTTGTGTGTGTGTGTGTGTGTGTGTGTGTGTGTGTGTGTGTGTGTGTGTGTGTGTGTGTGTGTGTGTGTGTGTGTGTGTGTGTGTGTGTGTGTGTGTTGGTTGGTTGTGTGTGTGTGTGTGTGTGTGTGTGTGTGTGTGTGTGTGTGTGTGTGTGTGTGTGTGTGTGTGTGCGTGCGTGTGTGTGTGTGTGTGTGTGTGTGTGTGTGTGTGTGTGTGTGTGTGTGTGTGTGTGTGTGTGTGTGTGTGTGTGTGTGTGTGTGTGTGTGTGTGTGTGTTCAATCAATATTAAGATTGAAACATATAATGGGATAGTCAACTAGTTATATGCTCAAGAGAAAATTTGAGGTTTTTAAAAATGCAAATAAGTCTTATTCTATATTATTTTAAAGTCACATATATTTCATTTTAGTGACTTTTAAGTGAATGAATCTATCATTGTATGTTGGTTTTTATATGTAGATATCCATATGCTCTTGAGACCTATTTATAGAGATATATGAGTAGAATATTTATAAGTCTATATGTCTTATCATATATATACATATTCTATATAACAAGGCTCATATATACATTTGACTAAGTTTATATTTTGATAGTGAATTTTTAAAGCATTGGTTTAGTTTTTAAATTGATTGAATTATGATTGTTAATATAAGTAAAATTGTATAATATAGTTGGTTGAGTTATAATTTATCACTCTATACATGTTTTTATACAAATAATGAATATTGAGTATAATGATAAAATAAGTAGTCTATGTACTATAGTTTTGAGTTGTTATATATTGTGATGAATTGTGATAATGTTAGCTGATTAAATAGTTATACAAATAGACTAGCTAATGGACAAAGATTTGTCTAATTTGAGTGTATTATATACAATGTATATTTATAATGGTTGTTGATAAATTACATTAAAAACTGAGTTATTATATATGTGAATAAATATATAGGATACATTTGATTTTTTGAATTGAAATAATTCAGATTCATGTATGACATATATAGATTTACATAATCCATCAATCCTCAATATCATTACATGATTTAGTAAAGAAATTTATGGTGTCTTTGATATGTGTTATTGTTTTGAAGGAGCATTTAAATATGTGGTATTTAGGATTAAATACTAACCTTTTGATGTTATTGCATTTGAAATGGTTTTATGTTGTACTTTTGGTATGTGAAAACAAAGTATAAAGCTATTAATTAATGTAATATGGATGAATGACATTACAATTAAGTTGCAAGTTAATATTAATAGTAACTTGATGCCTAGATATATTCCTCACTTGGATGGTATGATTTTATTAAAGACTATTTTGACATATGGTTATTATACAATAATAAATTAGATGTTCTAGATTCATTACATTGCATTTGATAGGCTAGATGAATGTATTTGATATTTCCTTTTTTAACACTTATTTATCGGAATGTAGGGAATATTCATTATGAATCTATTGGTTTTTATATTATATATAATAAATATTAAATAGGTCTCATATTAATTACCAAAAATAAGTAACTTTGATGGATTGCATTGCTTAATTAGTGTCACTAATATACATATGTAGTGTAATCCAATTGAGTGGTGTGTGTAAAATTAACTGATCCTAGTGATCAATGACTATATGAAAATTTTGGCTAAAGTAGTCTTTATAGTTAAACATTGAGATTTCATCTATTTGATTTAGTTTACATGTTTGTATAATATCATGTTAGACTGGGTTTTATTTATGATATACATCATGTATTAGTTATCATACAACACATGGGTTCTATTTCATCAATCTAGATTCCCACACCATTATTATCTATCCATCTACGAAAGGAGGGCTATTCCCTAGTTGGCAAATTGTGTGAGGGATCGATGGTATGTGGTTGGTGTCAAAAAGCACTTGCATGATGCTATCCCTCCCCTTTGTAGTACTACACTTGAGATTACTTACAAATATTTAGAGTTCATTGAGACTCTCATGATCCATGGAGATTTTTATCATTATATGTTATTATAAAAACATTTATTATGTTAAAACTATACTTTTTACTCATATGTACACTTACAAAAATTAGATGTAATATTGTATTAACTATGGTTAAATTTTTAATAATACTTTTTTGAATTTAATGCAATCTTCATTTCCTTAATCAACATTGTATATATTCTTGATATTGGTATTATGATAACTATAATTATATAAATAGATTAGATATAAATATTTATATGGTTAGATGAAACTAATGTATTTACTTAAAGATCACTTTTTGTAGGTTTTGTCATAATGGAATCTTTTACTTTAATTTGTGTAATTAATTTTTTAAAAAATTTACCCTATATAGTAAAACATAGTGGGGTTGTACATTGTGGTATCAGTGCTAAGGTTGAAATTATAGGACTTAATGTGTTTGCTCACACAAAAGTATTCTCCTATTAGTTAGTAATAATAATGGTTGGCACTAGACTTAGAGATGATGGTACCTCAAACGCCGAACCTCTAGTGAATCCAAATCAATTTCTTACTGAGCAATCTAAAAGATTGGATCATATCCTTGCATCCATTTATAAAACTAGGGACCAAATCATGTCCCTAGAAAACTAAGTGCATGGGAATGTTGAGGATAATGTTTTATAATAAATTGAAGAGCATCCTTCTAAAAAAGAAAATCCTCAAAAATAGAGGCATGAAGAAGTGCAAAAAGATGTAAGAGCTCAATTAGCTCTAGAGTTGGCACATGATATGAAAAATGTAAATCCACCCAAGTTTGATAGAACCATTTTGGGAGATGGAGTTGAAGTGTGGCTAACAGATATGGAGAAATATTTTGAGATATGAAATTACTCTAACATAACCAAAGTAATTTGGGGATCATATCAGCTTGTTAGTGAATCAATAACTTGGTGGGGTAATAATAAGCTTGATATGAACTTTGACTCTACCACCACCACTTAGAAATAGTTTATGACATTTTTTAGATCATGATGGATTCTTAAAATATATTTTAACTAAAAGCTGATAGATTTTTATAACATTAAATAAGGAGATAGTTTTGTGAATGAATACTAGAACTAACTCACCAAGCTCTTAAAGTATGTACCTCAATATAAAAAATATGAGA
The DNA here is from genome assembly GCA_037957365.1 of Torreya grandis. Taxonomy (NCBI): domain Eukaryota; kingdom Viridiplantae; phylum Streptophyta; class Pinopsida; order Cupressales; family Taxaceae; genus Torreya; species Torreya grandis. The sequence continues at coordinate 341,325 of JARHVA010005274.1, read as the reverse complement.
GGCTCATAATAAGTAAATTCATTATGGGATTAAAACCCAAAACTTGTTGTGAGGTGGATGTGTATGGGCCATCTACCATGGATCAGTTCTTCAAAAAGGCATTCAAGTAGGATCAAAAGATGGAATCTCTTTCCAAAGTTAGAGATAAGTAAAAGATTTTTTTTTATGTTCTAAAATAAATTAGAAGAGTGGATACTCCAAGAGCAATTAAATAAATTAGAATGCTATGCCCAATTGTAGAATAGGGAATAAGCAACTTAGAAATGGTTTCAAGGGAGATTTCAAGGGAAACTAATAGTATAATACAAAAGGTTTCCTAGAGGTTGATTAATTTATGGAGGTGACCATTATAATTTAGATTGTACTGAAGGCAAATCATATGGAAAGAACAAGGTTTTTACTCCTCAATGGGGAACTTTACAGTAGTAGATTCATGTAGCAATTGACAATCATTAGGTTGAATTCCAAGATTCACCTATTGAACTATTAGGTATTTTATTTGATCATCTAGTTTCTATTTTGATTGCAATTAAGGATATATAATGTTTTATTGCTCTTAGAATGATTAATAAATTATCTATAAAATGTGGAGTTATGACAAATGCATGGTAAATGTTGTATGGAATGAGTCAGAGATCAAGGTTGACAAGTGTCTAGTGGAAGCTAAGATCATATTACCTGATTTAATTATAGTAGTAGATCTGTATGGTTCACCATTAAGGTCATATGGTACGATATTAGGAGTTAATTGGATTGAAAATAACAAATCTAAAATTAACTAATTTTTGAATATGGTAGAGTGTCAAGATGATTTTGGAAATCAAACACAAATTTAGGGTGAGAAAATAGAGTTGAATCTTAGGAAAATTTATACAATTCAACTCAATATGGCTTAGAGGAAAGTATGCCAAGAATCTATTGTTAAAATAAGTTAGATGTAAAGATATAAGTAACCATCCATCAAGGATTATCCTTTTCTAAACAATGTTCAAGATGTGTTTCCAAAGGAATTTCCAAGATTACCACCCAAATGTGAGTTTGATTTATTGATAACATCATACCTAGATTAGAACCATAATCCAAGGCATAATATAGGATGACAACTACCAAATTGGTTGAGTTGAAAGATAAACTACATTATTTTTTCTTGAAAGAATTGGTTAAACCAATTGTGTCACCATGGGGTGCACCAATAGTGTTCACCAAGAAAAATGATGGTATACTTTACCTATGTATTTATTACATTATGTTGAATAAGGTGACAATTAAGAAGAGATATTTTTTACCTCATATTGATGATTTATTTGATCAGATGTGAGGGAAAATAGTATTTTCTAAGATTGATCTTAGAGTAAAATGTCATCAATTGATAATTCAAGATGAGGATATTCTAAAAATTGCATTTAGAACTCAATATGGGAACTACAAGTTTACAATATTACCTTTCATATTAACAAATACTTTGGCAATATTTATGAATCTCATGAATAGTGTGGTTAGGGATTATTTGGACTTCTTTGTGTTAGTTTTCTTAGATGACATCCTCATATATTATAAGGATGAATAGGAAAATCTTCATCATCTAGAATTGGTTTTGTATTGTTTATGGAAGCACAAATTTTATGGCAAGTTATCCAAGTGTGTATATTTTTTAGAATAACGTGTAATATTTAGGACACATTATCTCTATAGATGGAGTGTCAGTGGATCTAATGAATATAAGAGATATAATGGAATGGTTATTGCCTGAAAATGTGCATGAGGTATGTAAATTTATGTGATTAGTAGGCCATTATAGGAAATTTATTCTAAATTTCTCAATATAGCTAATGTAATCACCTATCTTCAGTGGAAGAATTAGAGTTTTGTTTGGTTAAACAAGTGAGGAAAAAACTTTCAAGAGATAAAAAGAGGCTTAATTTGACACATGCACTAAGAGTTCCTAATCCTAATGGTCAATTATTAGTGATCATAGATGCATATGGGGATGGAATTGGAGGAATTATCATCCAAGATGGTTTAGTTGTATCTTACAAGCCTAAAAACATGAAGCCTTATGAGGTGAATTATGCCCCTCATGATATGGATCTTGATGCAATAGTGCATGGATTATAAGTTGGAGGCATTATCTATTGGGGAAAAAATTTGAGCTCAATACTAAAAGCTTTTGAATCAAATACATATTCACCCAACTAAACCTAAATACACACTAGAGATGTTGGTTAGAATTATTATCTAATTATGGTTTTGATATTAACTATATCAAGGGCAAGGATAATATAGTTTATAATGCCCTATGTTCTAGAGGGTACATAGGAACCTTGGATAATATTAGGAGTAATTTATGTGATAAAATAATCAAATTATCTCCATAATATGAATTCTATGATCATGTTAAGAAAGCATTGTTAGATAATTCTCAGAATCCCAGGTATAAAGGATTTAAGTTGGAAATTGATGGTAATTTGAAGTACCATGGTAGGATGCATGTGCTTGATAGACATAATATAAGGAGTATAGTGCTAAGTAAGTTAAAAAATTACCCATATTTAGTACATCCTAGTGTAACCAAGGTCATGCTTGAGCTAATACATCTCTATTTATAGAAAGGGATTAAGAAAGATGTAGCAGATTTTGTGTTTCATTGTTTGGAATGTCAACATGTGCATCTAATAGGATTATTATATCCTCATGATATACCTAAATGTAAGTGGTAAATTATTAGCATGTAATTTATCTAAGGGTTTTCATTATCATATAACCAACATGATATGATCTTGGTTTTAGTTGACAAACTAACTGAGGTATCTAACTTCATACCATGTAAGTTGATAAATGATGCACCTATACTTATAAAAATATTTATGAAGGAGGTGTATTGATTACATGGAGTTTTGGAAAATACCATTATAGATCAAGATCCTAAAATGACATCTAGATTTTGACTAAATTTAAATTCAGCTCTGGGTATGCAATTGAATTTTAGCACTACATATCACCTAGAAACTGATGGATAAATAGAGAGAGTTATTTTGGATGTATTGCATGGATAAATAATATAAATGTGATGAGTATCTTACATTTTTTGAGTTTACTTAAAAATACTCATACTAATGACCATTGAATATGGCTTGATTTAAGGCATTATATGGAAGAAGGTGTAGAACACTAATCACTTGGGATAGGTTGGTATAAAAGGTAGTCTTTGGACTTGAGATGCTTATGGAAATAGAAGACCAAGTTAGAATAATTAGGTAGAGGTTGGTTGAGGTTAATGATAGACATAAAATTTATGTTGATCTAAAGATAACTATAAGGTAGTTTTATATTGGTGATAGAGTATTGGTGTGGGTTAAGCCTCTTAAAAGCTCAATTAAGTTTGGGAAATCATCTAATATTTCACCTAGATATGTGGGACACTTTAAGGTTCTAGAAGTGATCAATTTTATATCATATAGGCTTGCATTACCACTAGATATAGCTATTTTACATAATATTTCTATGTGTCCTATCTTAAAAACTATATTGTTGATCCTTCACATGTGTTGAAATGGAATGCTTTATACATTCTAGATCATGGGGTGGTCATAGTAAAACCAATCAGAATAATTGACACTCACAAACTCAATTTTCATAATAGATAAGTGTCATACTACAAGGTATAGTGGGACTAATATTCTGAAGATAGAGCCACTTGAGAGGATTATTATGAGTTTTATAGGATGTTTCCACATATTTTACTTAATATGTTTCTAGATATTATTTTATTTTATACTGAATAATGTTTAATTTTAAAACTTATGTTTGAATAAGTGTCATCAAGATGATGACCAAATTTAAGGGGGAAACATGTCACATCTTGATTTCCTCTCTAGACCTAATAACCTATTGATTAGTGGATTTTATGGTTATTATATGGTTAGTTATTTTTTTGGTTAAGCTAGATTTCATATGTTGATTTATACATAATTATATGTTGTTTAATTTACATGATTGTTAATTATGGAGTTAATTGTACTTACATATTAAGTACATGATGATCATGTTTGTTTAATTTATTATAATAGTATATTATGGACTTTATAGTCTTTTGGGATAACTACCTTCATTGTTTTGAGGTGGATGCAGGATAGATCCATCCCTTAGAGTGTGATAGAGGGAAGGAATCATTGGAGAGGGTGGCATAGATGGAAGCATTAGGGGATGACAAATTGATCTAGATGATCCCCATGATATTTTTGATAAGATAACTTCAGGGATGATGTAGCAATATGTGGAAGGACAATCATTGCAATCTAAAAAAACATGACACATGGTAAATATATAAGGATATTAAAACTTTATGTATGTTGATCTTTGACAAGTATAAAGGTCAAAATGGACCCCATTATTTACTAGCTAGGGCCCTTAGTAAGGATTGACTCACTCTATTAATAGAGGGGAGTCTTTTTCCTCCATATTTAAATCTCTTTATATTGGAATTAATTATGTGTTGTGTTTATTGTTATGGTTGTAGATGTGGGACTATTTAGCCAATAATACCATAACTTCACCCATATAATTTCCATTAAACATTAATAAATCTTCCTATTTAATTTCTAAAAGATATTTTTACTATGTCTTTCTATTCATATATCCCCACATTGTCCACCATAATAATATTTATTCCCAAAAAGATGCATGTGTATGTATTCTAGGATATATTATAAGTCTATTTTTATATGTGGTAGTTCTAACCATTAACTCCACACATGGCATTGAATCACACTCTATCTTTGGCACCAACAAACTTAATCAATGTGTGGACTAACTACCACATGGTAGCTTGAAAGAGATCAATCTCGCATGTAGACACATTAGAATGAAACAATGACTATATTAAAGCATCAAGATCACTTGCCCCCTATGTATATGAGATTTCTACCTCAGATACAATAATTACAAATAACTAATGCATAAAGCATAACTAATGGAGTATAACTAATGGAGCTTGAAGTAGAAATAATGGAGAAAAACTTGAGTTTGGATAAAATAATAATTATAAACAACTAATGCATAAAGGTGTTAGAAAAATATAAGAAATAACCTTATTTTATGGATGGAGAGAGCAAAAATAGAATTATTTGGAAGATAGAGAATGATTTAAAGTGTAGATTTAATAGGGATGTCCTTCATCCACTAGAAAAGTTTATTTGGTTACATATATAGGTTATATTGTATGAATTTTATTGTGATCATACTCATAGGAATTTCGTAATCATTCTCAAAGAGTTTGAATTGATAAGAACACTCATAAGAGTGGATTTGGGGATGTAGCCAATTGGTAAACCCCATAAAAAAATTTCTTTGTCATTATTCTTTATTGTCTACTATTTGAATTTTCTAATTTATAGAATTAAATTTATAAATTTTAAAACCAATTTATATTAAATTAAATAAACAAATGGGATTAATCATTTAGTTATTTATCCAATTCAAGTACACTATAAAGTTTTTATAACTTGGATTTTTGGATCAGTTTAGTATCAAATCTACTGATCAAGGCTGTATAACATTATTTGGCATTTACAACATAGTCTTGTATGTTAGCCATGTCTAAATCAAGATGTGGTGGAAGATAACTTATAGATTTTGATCTTTAAATTGGTACAATATGTGCAAGCCAATAGTCAAGTAAGGGAGCTGATATGTCTAAGGTAGAATTCCATCATGCTTTCCTTAGGATGAAAAACATGGTTGAGGAAATGTATGAGGAATGGAGGAAGGAGAAATAAAAGGAAGATAAAGCTGAAAGAGAAGAAATTCCTCTTTTACCTTCCAAGAAAGGCTCTTATTTTTCATATGGTAAAACTATTCCACACTTAAAATTAGATGTTAAATTTGATTTTCCAATTTATAATTGTGAGCTATGTTGAGAGAAATTAGACAACTAGGTCCAGTAGATTGAGATATATTGTAGGATTTAGAATATTAATAGTGAGGAATCCAAAATTTAGTTAGCTACTCTCTATATGAGTGGCACAACACTCATCTATTTCAAGAGTAATAATTAGGAAGATATCAAAAAACATGGTAAGGTGATTTCCTCTTGGAATGATTTTATTTCTAAGCTAAGACAATAATTCTATCCTTTGGGTTATATGCAAAAAGCTACTATGGATTGGAAAACATTAAGGAAAAATAAAGGTTAAAGTGTGCAATACTATACTTAATATTTTATAAATAAGGCATTAATGCTAGGAATTCCTCTTTATAGTCTGAAATCATTATTTAAGTACACTGGAGGTTTGCATATCTATTTGAGACATATTATTCTTATGTTTAGTCCTTCTAACCTTCATGAAGTATATGTGAAAGCTACACATATGGAAGCTAGGGATAAGATGACCAAGGAAAGATATGTAAATAATTCTATAATCCATTTGAAAGAAAAGATAAAGGTAAAGGAAAGGGTAAGAGTAAATGTACTTACACTCTTAATAAAGAGGAAGTAAAACTATTTTGTAATCATTTTAAGATGAATCATGATGAGGCTAAGTGTTGAAAACTCCATCTAGAGCTCAAACCAAAGATATTATATAGTAAAAAGGAAAATAAGGCTAATGATGTGGTTCAATAGGACCTGGGATCTAATTTTGGTGATGAAACAAAGGTGACTGACATGGGCCTGTAAGGTCTAACTTATTCATCATATAACACCAAACCTTATGTTGTTGCTTCTTTTTCTTCTAAAGATAAATCTAAACATGATGAAAATAAAAGGAATGAGATTTTACATATAATATTTATATCTAAACAAATAAAACTAAAAAATCTTAGTGGGTCAAAAGCTAATCTTATTTATGAAGAGGTTAAAGATTTAGGACTCAAATCTAAACTATATCCTTTATGATGAGTGTGTCATGATGCAAAGTTGTAGGTCACAAAAAAATGTACCTTGAAGTTTTATATTACTTCTAAATTAATTTATGAAGTAGAATTAGATGTGGTCCCTTTAGATATTTGTGGAATTATTTTGGGTAGTCCTTAATTATATGATAAAAAAGAAGTATTTTATAGAAAAGAGAAAAAATATGTGCTTGTAAAAGATGAGATTGAATACATAGTAAGAGCCAATCATGTTAAATCTAATTTGACTATTGTTTCTATAGGGAAAATAAAAATACTTGTAAACTCGAGTAAGAGTTCTATTTTCAAGAATGTAAAATCCAAGGATAATGAAAAATCTAAGGCCTTAGAGGATTGTGATCCTCAACATAAATTTGAGATAGAAAAGATTATTTCTAACTACCATGGCATTTTCTAGGATCAAGAAGGTTTAACTCCTAAGAAATAAATTCATCATGAGATTCAATTGAAGAAGGATGCCTTTCTTCCTAACATTTTCATGCATAGGTTGTATATAGTAGAGAATGAAGAAATAAAAAAACAAGTGATGGAGTTACTTGAGAAAAGAGTCATTCAGCCAAGTACCTCCCCATGTTGTTCACCTATTTTTTTAGTACCAAAAAAGGATGGTACATGGACTTCAGATCTTTGAAATAAATAATAGTTAAAAATTGATACCATATTCCTCATATTGATGATTTATTAGATCAATTGAAAAATGTAAAGCATTTTCATAACTTAGATTTGAGATGTGGTTATCATCAAGTAAGAATAAGTGATGGTGATAGTGGGAAAATTGCTTTTAAAACTAAGCAAGGTATTTTTGAGTGGCTTGTTATGAATTTTGGAATTTGTAATACAACTGCCAAATTTATAAAAGCAAATGAAATCACACTAGTTTTTGGTTTTCCATTAATACTACCCAAATTTCATACCCAAAAGCATCGGTTTCTATCTCAAAATATTATTGTCAATTAGGAAGTGCAAGAATTGGGGTTGTACTTATCTTTTCTTTTAGAGTTTTGAAATATTTTTCATGCTTTCCTCCTTATTGCAAGACATACATAACACTTTTTAAATCATGTAAAGGAGATGAAATGTAAGAAAAGTTAGCAATAAATTTCCTCCAAAATGGAATTGCTCCAAGAAAACTCCTAACTTTTATTGCATTATTAGGCCTTGGCCAATTTACAATGGCTGAAAATTTTGTAGGGTCTATTTTTAGTGAATCACTCCCTACAACATAGCCTAAATGAACCAAAGATGTTCTTGCAAATTCACATTTTGACATCTTTAAAAATAGTTTCTCCTTTTGAAAAGTTTATAAAACTTTGTTAATGTGTTTAAGATGATCTTCCCATGTGTTACTAAAGATTAAAATATCATTTAAGCACACAATTACAAAATCATCTAGAAATGGTCTTAACACATCATTTAAAAACCTTTACAAGTGTGGTAAAATATTATCCTACTTTTGATAAAGAGTTGTATGCTTTGGTTTAGAGTGTGAAAAGTGGAAATACTATTTAATGGTCAAAGATATAATCATCCATATGGATTGTGAGCGTTTATAGTATCTTCAATCATAATCCAAGTTACAATAATCATGACACTTTCGATGGATGGGATTTCTGCATCAATTCCATCTTTTTATAAGGTATAAAAAGAGAGCACATAATAAGGTTCTTTATATGCTTTCTAGACCTCATATTGTAGCATCTACTAATTTGTAGCATAGTCATTTTATTAGTGAAAGTTATAAGGAACAATATGCTAGAGATGTTGATTTTAAGGATGCCTATGAATATTTGATAAATGTTAAATTGGTAGAATCATTTGAATATTATTTTCATAATGGAATGTTATATCATCTTGGAAAAATATGTATTCCATGGGATGAAAGAGTTCACATGATTCGGAAAGATCACACTTTTCTTGTTTTAGGTTATTTTAGCATTGGTAAGATAGTTCACACTTACAAATATATTTTTATTGGCCTCATATGATAGAAAATGTATCTAAATATATCAAAGGTTGTATTGATTGTTCCATAAATAAACCTATTAATCGAAAGTTAGGATTGTATGCATCTCTTCTTATTCCTAACCATCCTTGGGAAAGTATTTATATGGATTTTTTGGAGGTTTACCTATGTAACAAATAAAACATTATTATATATATGTGGTTTTGGATAGGTTGAATAAAATTTGTATTTTGGTTCCTTGTACTAAAAAAGTTATTACACATTTATTCTTCAAAAATGTTTGGATCCATTTCAAGTTACATACTTCTATTATATCTGATCGTGATTCTTGATTTGTCAGTGAGTTCTAGTTAGCTTTGTGGGTCTTAATGGATATCAAGCTAAGGAAAGTCATATCATTTCATCCACAAAGTGATGGGCAAATAGAAGTGGTCAACCGAATGGTGGTACAACTACTTAGAAGGTATTATGGTAAACATCCTAAATTATGCGATGAACATTTGTATTATGTGTAACATTATTTTAATCATGTTTTACATTATTATACTTCAAAATATCCTTTTGAGACTTGTTTTGGTTATTTTCCTAAGTCTCCTTTGGACTTCTATTTTGGAAAAGAATCTGATTTAGTGGTGGATGGAAATAATGATGCCGAGAAGGCTAAAAAGTTCATTCAATGAATTCAAATGATTTTTAAAGTTGTTAAAGAACAATTAGAGAAGATCTAAGCTAAATATAAGGCTAGTCATGATAAACATAGAGTTGATTATCTATTCAAAGTTGATGATCACGTTTGGATTCACATCAACAAGGACGGACTGAAAGGTGAAGGTAGAAAATTAAGACCAATCAAGTATGGTCCATTTAGGATTTTTGAATAGATTGGTACAAATTATTTCCAATTGGATTTATCTTCTTATATGAAAATTTATTTACTAGTTAATGTGGAAAACATGAAATTATATGAACCTCCCATGATCATGGATCATGATGAGAGTATTCAAGTTCTGAATGTTAATGATTTTTCTCTTGAATCTCTTCATGAGTTCATTGAATATGTTATTATTGATAGGAAAACCATGACTACACAAAGAGGTGATGTTGAATATCTTCATGTTGGTTTGAAATAAATTCTTTTAAATAATGAAAAATGGATGGAAATTAGAAAGGCAAGGCAAAAATACCCTCACTTGGATGATAATTAAATCAACTTTTGGATGTCTAACAGCTCTCAGTGGGGAGGAGTGATCCAAAGGATCCCCACAAAATTTTTGATCGAATAAATTTAGAGATGATGTGCTAATATGTGCAGGGACAAGTTTCGTAATGTAAAAAAATGACACATGGTAAATGTATAATGAGATTAAAAGTTTATTTACACTAGTCTTTAATAATCGTAAAGGTCAAAATGGACCCCACAATTTATTAGCTAGGGGCCCTCAGCTAGAATCAACTCACTCTTTTAACAAAATGGATTCTTTTACCACTATATTTAAATCTCTTTATATTATAATTAATTACACTATTTTTATTGTTATGGTTGTGGATGTGGGACTATTTAGCCAATAATACCATACCTTCACCCATAAAATTTTAATTAACCATTTATAAATCTTTATATTTAATTACCATGAGATATTTTAATATGTCCTATTCAAACACTCCCACATTATCCATTGTAATAATATTTATTTCCAAAAAACTACATGTATATATATTCCAATATATATATTATAAGTTTATTTTTATATGTGGTAGTTCCAACCATCAACTCCACACATGGTTTTGACTCACACACTATCTTTGGTGCGAAGTAACTTAATCAATGTGTGGACTGACTACCATATGGGCATCATGAAGGAGAGTGATCTCACATGTTGACACATGAAAATTAAATGATGACTTAATTAAAGCATCTAGTTCACCTACCTCCCTATGTATATGGTATTTTTACCTTAGATAAGACATCCAATGTAGAACCATTAGAGAAAAACCTAAGTTCAAGTAAAAGAATAATTACAATCATCTAATGTGTAAAGTAATTATAAATATATAATAAATAGACTTATTTTGAGGATGGAGAGAATGGAAATAGAATTGTTTAAAATATAAAGAAGGATTTGAAGTGTGGATTTAACAGGGACATACGTCATCACCTGGAAAAGTCTATTTGGATACATATATAGGTTATATAGTATGGATATTATTCTTATCATACTCAGAGGAATTTTTTTTATCATTATTATATATTTTCAATTGATCAAAAAAATTAGAAGAGTTGACCTGGGGACTTAGCCAATTGGCGAACCCTATAAACAAATTTTTATGTCATTATTATTTCTTCTCTACTATTTGAATTTTCTAATTTCCAAAATTAAATCTATGAATTTTAAAACCAATTTGTATTAAATCAAAGAATTTTTTTTATTAATCATTCAGTTATTTATCTAATTCAATCAAATTTTTTATAACTTAGATTTTTAGATCATAGATTGAAGAGTATAAAGCCTTGAAAAACATGATAGTTTAAAATGGTTTAATATTCAATTCTTGATTTGATAGATAATATTTTCTTTCAATTATAATCTTGCATGCTTTTATTGAATATGGTTGTGTGTTGAATCATGTTGTCATACTTATCTTATATTATGTAATGGTGTTTCTAGAACAAGAGATTGGAATCCATGTATGACTTGATATTGTCTTAGGATATAATTAAATTTTGTATGACAATTTTTTTAGTATACATTGTTATAATAGTAGAATAGACTATATTACTTGTTTTGTTTTGTGTGTTAAGTTGACAATTAAGATCATTCTTAGTCCATATTGTTATTTAGAACCAATTCTGATACACGTAATACTTAGAAGATTATTATTGTTAGTAATAATTGAATGACTTTGTAGAAGTTGATGGCATCGTTAGTAACCTTATGCTAAGTCAACATTATCATTGATATTATAATGCTTAATGGACTTTAGTGAAGTCAATTTTATAATGGTTATTATGCAATTGATGGTTTTGTTGATTACAATATTAAATTAAAGGCATTGTGCATAAAGGCTATTATATTATTGGTGATGTTTAAGAAGTTTTGAGATTAGGGTTAGTTTTAGCAGGCATTGATTTGGGTTATTAGGTCATTATACTAAACAAAGACTTAATTTATGGTTTTTACATGGAAAAAACACTTATTTATAATGAGTATAATGTGAGTTAGTATTTTATGCAACATTTGCTAATACTTGATTGAGCACAAGAGATTATGGTAGAGAAAATGGGGAAATTTGTTAGCATGGAGATAAGCATGCAAATAGATAAAAAGGAAAGGAATAGAAGTTTTTGGTAACATGAAACAAGATGGTAGAGAGAAGAGAAGGGTTCAAGGAATTTGGAAAAATGATTTTAGTTATTATCATCTGGGACTAATTTACCAAGTTGGTTTTGTTATTAAAATTCATACATATTTTATGTGGAGTTAATAATGAATTATGGTAAATATTGATTAAGGGTTTTTGTTTCTTTAATTATTATGAAATTTAAAAAGGGGGGGTGGTTAAATTCTTGGCCATTTGGATGGCTCAACCATCCATAGAATCAAGAATATATCCTTGAAACCATAATTTAAATGGCCATAGGTATAAACTCTTACCATTATACATATATAATACTGAGCTTTAATTAGGAAATAAATGGTAGTATGGTCATAATTAAACCCTAGAGAAATTAATGATTATATGTATTTCATTATCCTAGGTTAAAATATGAATGGGGTTTTTTTTTAAATTCAATTATTTCATATTATATCATTTTATCTCTATCAATATTTATAAAATTACTGGTTTATTAATGAATGAAACCATGTTTTAAGTAGACCTGGGTTAGGGTATGGATGGATTTTATAACACAATGGCTAGAAAATAAACCCTTATAAGCCCTGGTTATACATTTTAAAAACCTAATTATAGGGAGTTAAGCCTTCATAATAATTTTTTCCTAAGTCAAAATAGAATGATTATAGTTTTTAAGATAAATAAAAATTCTAAATATATATAGATATGTATATATGTTCTATAGCACTTCATTGACATGTGATATATACATATCAATGTCTATATATACACACAAAAAATACAATTAAATATTATGGCATTTGTTTTATATATATGTCTCATTGAATTAATATTAAGACTGGAACATATAGTGGGGAATTCATCTAGTTATATGCTTAAGAGAGAATTTGAGATTCTTTTAAAAGAAAATAAATATTATTTTATACTATTTTGAAGTCATAAAAATTTAATTTTAGTGACTATTAAGTGGATGAATATATCACTTTATGTTGTATTTTCTGTATAGAAATCCATATCCTCTTAAGGCTTATTTATAAAGACATATGACCAAAATATTTATAAGTCTTTATGTCTTATCATATATATACATCTTATATATATATATAAAGACTCATATATACATTCAACTAAGTTTTTATTATGACTAAATTTTTGATGTTGGAACACAACTATCTACTGAGAGGGGGTGTGAATCAATAGATTAATTTAAATTAGTAATTTAACAATTTAAATGAAAACTAACAAGTATATGAAAATATCACACACACAAATAGACACAACACCATATGTACGTGGAAAACACAATATGGGAAAAATGATAGTGAGAATAGTTTCTAGAATCTACTATTCTAATCTAGCCTCATAGTCAAAACCTATCTAGTTATAATGTTTAATGTCACTGACCCTAAGAAGACACCAATCCCCTAATTTAGGAGAACTCACTCTAAGGAAGAACCTACTCCATAACTAGGCACAAACTAAGATATTTTGCTTGCACCTACTTATCATATCTATGATGGAGCTAAAACTCTAGATTATAAGATTTGATTAAAAAATTGAATACAGTTCTATGGTATAGACTTATTAAGTAACTACTCATGCTCTACTATGTATCTCTCTTTCTCTATCTTCTCTTTCCCTTTCAATTTAACTCTTTGTCCATGCTTGTACTCACTTAGTGAATTTAATAGATTATATATATATATATATATATATATATATAGACACACACACACACACACACACACACACATATAGATACATACATACATACATATATATATATATATATATATATACATTTATATACATATACATATATATATATACATATACATATATATATATACACACACACATATATATATACATATATATATATACATATATATATATACATATATATATATATATACATATATATATACATATATATATATATATACATATATATATATATATATATATATATGCATTGATATAGGTCTCACATCTTCTCTATGGTCATACTTAATCATTAACACATCACGCTCCATTCTTGGACTTAGTTCATATTTAAATAAAAAGTTTCCTGATTATTTAATTCATGCTCTACCCTCATAATTCTCTACATTTTAATATATTTATCATATGTCAAGATCTAGTTTTGATGCACATGCCATATTACATAATTTTGATCAATCACAGTGATCTAGATCATTCATTATGTCATATCATGTATCTTTCCTATATGTTCCATCACTTGACCATTGAGATGAACATTTATTTAAATAGTAACCATTAATATTAAGTTTTGCACCAGGATCTAATGGTACTAATTCAAATGACTCAACTTTAAAATGTAACCATTAGATCAAAATATGATAGGCTCACGTGCTCCATTAGATCACTACTAGCTTCTGAACTTTAACATTTCAAATTTAAAATGTGTCAGTTGATATTTTGATCCAATCTCCGACATGCCATTAGCTATTCAAAAGAAGCACATAATTTACCTATTTTTATCATTAAACATAAATTAATTTATCTCATCTTGTTTCTTTATGATGGTTTGGAACACATACACACTGTCGATCTAGTTTGATTTTTAACTCAATAAACATTAGAAACTTTGACCTCTTTGACTCCATGTGCATAATTGATATTCATTTCACAATCAGACACTAATTTTTATATCCTTTAATGTATTAATATTCTCATTATATCTCTATCTTAAAATCTCCCATGAATGTGACACTTGGTACCCTCACATAACTTTTGCACATTATTGTTAGTGCCCTTGCTTGTGACACTTGGCACTCTAGCATGCCTTATGTACATTACCAATCCTTGTGCTTGTGATACTTAGTAATCTTACATTCCTTCTATACATTTTCAATCCCTATACTTATGACACTTGGAACTACAATGTGCCTTCTAAGTACTTTACTATTTGTCCTCATGCTTATGACACTTGGCACTCATATGTTCCTTATGTATATTATTAGTCCTTGACATTTTGACACTTGACACTAGTGTGTTCACTCTTGGGTACCTTTGACATATTAAATTTATTATGGATCATTGTGTATTCATCATATGATTTAGTGCTAGCTATTGATCAAGCTTGAATAAGTCTTAAGTCAAGGACTTAGGAAATATTAAAGTCTTTGATCACTGTTTCAAGCTAGTAATTACTAGGTTGAAGGGGATGGTTGTACAATGATGATAAATTCTTAAGCTATAACTCAAATGACTAGTTCTTTCCTATATCTAGTCAACATAAAAATATAAGTGCCTTTGAACACTATGACTAAAACCTTATGATTTTATTCAAAAAACCTAGTAATGGCCTAAAGCAAATACAATTCATTTATGGGCTCATTTATATTTATCTTAACCTATAGACCATATTTATGAGATGCACTTAAAAAACCCATAACATATCTTCTATCAAATTTATATGTAAAATTCCAAAATTATTCTATGCAAAAGCATGACAACTTTATATGACAATATTGCAACTTGTGCAATTATAAAACATGTTATTCTTTCCTTTAATATTGTGACTAATTCTCTTGACATAAATGACATATATAGTGTTATCTATCTCCATTTTGACATCAATGACAATCATATTGCCAACGATCTCTTCTTTTATCATGAATGGCAAAATGAATGCTCTGATCTAAAAATACATGCTCTGATTCTTATCTTGCATTGATTGTACTTACATTAGATTATGATGAACATGAGTTGAAGTTGTTCATATCAAAAATTTCCCCCCTTAAGTAATGGAACACTTAAAAAAACTCAACTTGGATACATTCTCTACTCCTTTGATAAATATAAAGCTTTTGCAGAGAGCATTTGGAAATTTTCTCCCCCTTTGACATCTATGGAAAATGGAATCCAATTTAAAGGAGTTGGAGTACAACTATCTCACTATTTATCCAAATTTTTCTCCCTCTTTATCATATAAAGGAATTTTTCCAAGAATATGAAACCATCAACTCATTATAAATTTTCAAAAATATGCATACTTGTGTTGCCTTTTCTTTCTTCTTTTAGGGATTAACAAAGCTTTTATGGTCATCTCCCTATACTCATCCCTTATTAATAGGATCCAGTGATGTGATATAGGATCCATCACTCCCAATTACTATCTGAGATACTCAAATTATTCTTTGGGAGGAGGTTTGGTGAATATGTCTACAATTTGATCTTGTATTGGCACATATTCCATTTGACCTCTTGATCTGCAACCTTTTCTCTTAAGAAGTGATACTTGATTGATATGTGCTTAGTTCTGGTGTGCATCAATAGATTCTTTGATATGCTAATAGCACTTGAATTATCACAAAGACTAGATATTGGTTATTTTTATTTTACCTTGATATCTTTGAGTGTTCACTTCATCCACAAGACTTGAGTGCAACATGACACTACTGCAACATACTTTGCTTCTACTATAGAAAGTGTAATTAAATCTTGCGTGTTACTCAACCAGGAAACAAGTTTGTTTCCAAGGAAAAATGTACCACCACTAGTGATTCTTATATCATCCACACATTCTACCCAATCAACATTTGTATGTGTTTTCAAAGTGAAAATTTCATCTTTAGGATATCATAGGCCATAGTCAATTGTACTCTTGATATATTTAAATATTATTTTCACTACATTTACATGTGATTCTTTGAGAGCATCTTTGAGTATTACAACCATGCACACTTCTTTTATGATATCTAGTATTGATGAAATTAGGTATAACAAGCTACCTATCATTGATCTATACAAAGTCTTATTTGCATCAAGGGACTCATCATTTTTTCTCAACTTACATCCAGTAATCATGGGAGTACCTACTAGTTTGTTATCTTCCATTATAGACTTATTGATCATTTCCTTAGGATACTTGGTTTGAGATATAAATATCCCTTCATCAATTTGTGTTATCTATAGTCCAAGGAAGAAGGAAAGTTCTCCAATAATATACATCTCAAACTCATTTTTCATTTGAGTAGTAAATTATTTGCACATTCTATTGTTCCTACCAATAAAAATGATATCATCTAGATATAAAAGAACATTTAACATATCCTCACCTTCTGATTTGAAGTATAGATTATTGTTTGGACATCCTTTATTTAATCCTTGTTGTTGTGGGTACTGGTATAATCTTGAATACCATGTTCTAGGTGCTTGTTTTAGAACACATAGCCCTTTCTTCAATCTACAAACATAATCTTCTTTTTATAGCTAAAAACCTTCAGGTTGTTTTATGTAGACTTCCTCATCTAGGTTCCCGTTTATGAAAGTATACTTAACATCCATTTTAGAGAATTTGAATTTATTATAAATAGAGAATGCTTGAAACATTCTTATGGATTTCAATCTAGAAACTAGAACAAATGTTTCCACAAAATCTTTGCCTTCAACTTATGCATATACTTTGGACACAATTATGTTTGTATTCCTTATAATAGTTCCATCCTCATTGAGTTTGTTTTTAAAGACCCACTTTGTACCTATTATATTCTAGTTTGAAGGTCTTGGAACTAATTCACAAGTTTATTTCTTTTTAATTTGGTTCAATTCTTATTTAATGGATTTTAGGCAATTCTCATCCTTGATAGCTTAAACATAGCTCTTAGGTTCAATTTTAGATATTAGAATAAAACTTACTTGCTCATTATTCATTGCAACTCTTTTCCTTGTTTAGACTTCTTTTTTATTTCCAATGATCTACTTTATAGGATGATCCTTTTGAAAAAATCTTGCAGGTGGATTTTCATTTACTTCCTTAGGATCTTCATTAGTTACTTCCTCTTCAAAATTTTATTCTTACTCATAGATGTCTCTATAGGTTAAACATGTTTTCAGCCTTCATCAACCTTGACATCGATACTCTCTACAATCTTATATAGCCTTTTGTTGTAACATATGTAGGATTTACTTTGGGTGTAATAACTAAGAAATATTCCTTCATCACATATTGATTTAAAGCTTCCTAATTTATTTTCCTTTCTCTTTATGTTGTATTTGCTTCCAAACACTCTAAAATACTTAACAGAGGTAGGTTTTACATACTATAGTTCATAGGGAGTTTTATCACTATTTACCCTCAGTTGAACTCTATCCAAGATATATACTACTATTTTTACTATTTCTCTCTAGTATTTATTAGGTAACTTGGCCTCTGTTAGCATTGTTTTGGCCATCTTCTTGACTATTTTGTTCTTTATTTCAACAACTCCATTCTATTCTGGAGTCCTTATTACAATGTAATGCCTTTCGATTCCATGCTTTTCATAGTATTCTATGAATTCATTTGAGGTGAATTATCCAACTCTATTATATCTTAATCATTTTATTTATCATCCAATCTCATTCTCTACCATGGCCCTAAATATCTTGAATATTTCAAATGCTTGAGATTTATCCTTAAAAAAGGTTACCCATGCCATTATTGATTAATAATCTATAGAAACATGAAGTATCTTTCTCCTTTGGATCCTCTTGTCTTAGTAAGACCATAAAGATTAGTATTAACTAACTCTAAATGCTTTGTAGTTGTATACTCCTTTGTTTGAAATCTAACCCTTATTTGATTACCTTGTTGACATTACTTGCAAGTAGTGTCTATAGGTTTGTTTATCTTAGGCATATGCCTAACACACTTGTTTCAGCTCACTTTTACTAGGTTATCCAAGTTTGCATGACTCATTATTGTATGCCATAACCAACTCTCATCGACCTTTCCTATTAGATAGCTATTATTGTTCAGTTCAATAAGATTAGAGATATTACTTTCAATTCTTTTCGCTTTTATAGCAAGTATTTTTGATCTCTTTATCTTATATCCTTATGCATTAAATGTGACCTTATATCCATTGTCACATATTAGGCTGACACTTACTAGATGGTGTTTCAATCTTTCAACATAAATAACATCATGTGTAAGCAGATTTCCATCTGTATTCAAGGTTGCTTTACCATAGATCTTTCCTTACATTTACTTAGTTTGATGAACTTGATCTTGTCATCATTCATGTGTTTTGAGAAACCATTATCTATTACAAACAAATTCTATTCCTTAACATGGAGTGTAGTTTGAAAAATCATGGATTGTATAACTTTTTGATCTTTCACTTTTCACACATCCTTAGGTTTCTTATTTGGCTTATTTTTCTCTTTTTCAGAGACTTGTGAACCTTTGTTCAATCTAAGAGGAATGTTTCTCTTTCCAATTTATATTTTAGTCTTTCAAAGTTTGTTCTACATTGTTTAGCTATGTGACCAAAATTATTATAATTATAGCATATTACATTTGTATCTAGCAAGGGTGCAAAAAAAAAATTTCTTAAAAAGTTTTTTATCCTTTTAGGTATAACCCTATATTCACTAGTATTATGACCAAATTGATTATAGGTATAAAAATAACCATAAAAAATGAGGAATACCTGGTCATACCATTTCTTTGTGCAAGATGATGAAATATTCTTAACTTTGGCTTCTTCAAGTCTTTCACCCTTATGTAACTATCTGAATCATCTACCTTTTATCTTTTGCATATTCTTTGAGTTTGTAGAGATTGACTCAATGTTTTTCTTTTCTTTAGGAATCTTTTCTCCTTTAACTTTCTTCATATCAACATTGCTTGTGTTTGTCTTTGTATCTCTAAAGGAATTCTTGCAAGCTTTTTCATTCTTTGTTCCTAATTATTCTTTTTCTTTGAAGTTGTCATATAAGGTTGTAGATGTACTAGTTATGAGACTTTTCCCTTTTTCAAAACTAAGACCAGTTCTTTATTTTGATGTATTTTGAGATTGATTACCTCATCAAGCATTTCTGAACCTCCTATCAACTTCAAAATTTTGTCTATTTATTCTTTATATTTTTCAAGTTATTTCCTCAAAGCCACTATCTCTACTTCTAACTTCAAGCATTCATCAGATTTAGATAGTAGTTCAAATTTGACTATATCTTATATTGTTATAGCCTCTTCAACTTGTGTCTTAAGGCTAACTACCATCTGATCATATTATTTAAGAATTTTGGATACCTTTTCAATCTCCTTTTGTGCCTTCTTTTGCCTTGAGTTCTCTTTTATTAGCTTTTTAATTTCATATAGAGCACAAATGAGTTCACCCTCTAGATCAACTTCTCCTTCCACTTATTCATTTGAGTCTTAAACTTCTTTTTCTCGATCCACATAAATTGATTCTAATGTCATGAATAGGATTTCATTTCCCTCAGCGACAAAGTCACAATCATGATCATCATCTGAGCTATCACACTCATCCAATGAATCACTATATTATTTTATGTACAATCCCTTATTATTTTTAAATTTATTCTTCTTGGAGTAGTGAGGTTACATATTTTTATTATTCTCTTCTTACTCAAACTTATCCTTTTCGTTATAATGGAAAATAGTATAAAAATTCCTTACCTTACCATAGTTAAAGCATTTAAAGGGTCACATACCTTTCTAATTTATAGACACTCTTCTTAGTTTTCTAACAAAGTTAGATTCTTCTTCATTAGTATCCTTATATCTAAATGTAGGTGCTTCTTCTTTTACTTGTTTCACTACTTTGAGTGCATATTCCTTTTTACAATCATCTACTTCTCTCATTATCATCTCATAGGTTGTGTAGGTTCCATGAAACTCATCTACAATGAGATTATCTATATCTCTTGATTCATATATTGAAGATATTTTAGAGTTATACCTAGATAGTAGAGATTTTATGGCCTTTTTGTTAATGATTGAGTCTTTCATCTCTTCTCCAATGCCTCTAATTGCATTGGCTAATTCATCTACTCGTAGGAGGTAGTTTTCAATTTTATCTTCTTCATTCATTTTAAGACTTTCAAACTTTCATTTATATATTTGTATCTTGGCCTAATTTACCTTATCATCACCTTCATAATTGTTCATCAAATTGTTCCATATATCATGTGCAGTTTGATAGTGCATGAATTTAACAAACTTTGAGTAAGACAATCCACAAAAGATAACATTATTTTCCTTGGAATTTCTCTCATATGCTTTATTAGTAACATGATCAATAGGAGTTTTAATAAGCATTGTATATCTATTTAAAATAGACATCCATACATCAAACCCTAGTGAAGATAAATATGCTTTCATTATAATGCATAGTTTGATCTATCAACTAGAGGTACTTTATTTGAGAAAGAGACTTATTGATTAGCCATATGTGTTCACCATCTAAGATCTGCCTAAGTTGATTAATATTCTTCTAAGGATCTAGGTCTATGATATAAATTTTTAGAACATAATCATCTATTGAGAGGGGGGTGAATCAGTAGATTGATTTTGAATCAAGAGATTGATTTTAAATTAGTCCTTTAATACTTTTAATGAAAACTAACAAGTATATGAATATATCACACATAAAAATATACAAAACAACATATGTATGTGGAAAACCCAATATGGTAAAAACCATGATGAGAATAGCTACTGGAATCTACTATTCTAATTTAGCCTCATAGTCAAAACCTCACCAGTTATAATGTTTAAGGGTACAAATACTAAGGAGATACTAATACCTTGATTTAAGAGCATCTACTCTAAGGAAACACCTACTCCCTAACTGAGTACCAATTCATCTCTTCTAATGGTACCTACCTATCAGATCTATTATGAAGCTATAACTCTAGATTATAATATTTGATTCAAAAATTAAATCTAGTTATCTGTTATAGACTTATTCTATAACTTCTCATGCTCTGATCTATATCTCTCTTTCTCTATCTTCTCTTTCCATTTAAAATTAACTCTTTTTCCACACTTATAATCACTTAGTGTATTTCTTAGATGATATATATGCATTAATCTAGGTCTTACATTTTCTCTTTGTTCACACTTGGTCATTAGCAATCACTCTCCATTCTTGGACTCAATTCATATTTAAATAATAATAAGTTTCCTATTTCTTGAATTCATTCTCCACCAGCATAATTCTCTATCTTTTACTATATTTAGCATATGCTAGTATCTATTTTGTATTCACATGCCATATTACATAATTTTGATCGATCACATCAATATATATCATCTTATGTGTCATATAATGCATCTTTCTTATATGTTTCATCACTTGACCAGTGAGGCAAACATATATTTAAATACTAAGCACTGATCTTAAGTTTTGTGCCATGATCCAATGATCCTTGTTCAGATAACTTTAAAATGCAACCATTAGATCAAACTCTGATAGGCTCACATGCTCCCTTAGATCTCTATGAGCTTTCAAACTTTAACATTTTAGCTTTAAATTGCATTTTTTGATATTTTGATCTAATATCCCCATGTGCCATTAGATATTGAAAAGAAGCATGGAATTTACCTCTATTTATAATTAAAAATTGAGCACTTGAACTCATCTCATTTCTCCTTGATACTTTGGAACACACACACACACTATCAATCTAGATCAATCTTTTACTTGATAAACATCAGATACTTTGACCTCTTTGACTTCATGTTCTTTTTTGATCTTCATTACACAATCACATGATCATTTATATATCCTCTAATATATTAATATGATTTTTGTATCTCTATATAATAATCTTTTATGAATGTGACACTTGCTACCCTCACATGCCTCTGCATATTGTTGTCACTTCTTGTGCTTATGACACTTTGTAATCTAATGTGCCTTATGTACATTTTGAATCCTTGTGTTTATGAAACTTATAACTCTTGTTTTCCTTATATACATTTTTAGTCCTTGTGTTCGTGAAACTTGTCACTAGCACATGCCTTTTAAGCACTTTATTATTACTTCTTATTATTGTGATACTTGGAAATTGTGCATTTGTTCTAGATGTTAGTCCTTTCACTTGTGACACTTGACACTATCACATTCACTCTCAGGTACCTTTGACATATTTAATTTGTTTTTCATTTTTCTATCTTCATAATAGGTTTTAGTCTTAGCTATTGATCAATCTCAAACAAATCTTAAGTTAAGAACATAGGTAATATTAATGTCTTTGATCACTGCTCGAAGATGATAATTACTAGGTTAAATGAGTCAATTGCACAATGATGAGAAAGGCTTAATTTATAACTTAAGTAAATAATTCTCACCTATATCTAGTAAACATAAAAGTATAAGTGCATATTAATGCCATGACTAAAACCTTAGGGTTTTACTGTGAAACCCTAGTAATGGTAAAGAGCAAGGTTAATTATTTTTAGGCTCATTTATCTTTATATAAACTTGTGGACCATATATATGAGAGGCACTTAAAAAATACATAATGGATATTCTATCAATTTCTATGAAAACATCTAGAAACAGTCTCTATAAAAGCATGACAACTTTATATGACAATATTACAACTTGTGTAATTATAAAACATGATATTCTCTCCATCAATTTTGTGACTAATTTTTTTGACATCAATGATGTCCATAGTGCTAGCTATCTCCCTTTTGACATCAATAAAAATCATATTTAAAAAATTTGAAGCATTGGTTAGGTTTACAATTGATTGAATCATGATTTTCAATATAAGAAAAGTGTATAATATAGTTGGTTGAGTTATAATTTATCACTATATACATTTTGTTACACAAATCATGAATACTATGTGTAATGATAAATTAAATAGTCAAAGTCCTAAAATTTTGAGTTTCTATATGTTGTGAAGAATTTTGATAATGTTTAGTTGATTAAATAGTTATACGTGATACTTTAGTTAATGGACATAGATTTATCTAATTTAAGTATACCATATACAAATGTATATTTATAATGGATGTTGGTAAATTACACTATAAGAGTTAGTTGAGTGATTGTATATGTGAATAAACATATAATATACATGTGATTTTTTGAATTGAAATAATTTATATTCATGTATTCCATATATAGATTTACATAATCCATCAATGATCAAGATCATTACATGATATAGTAAAGAGATTTTGGGTGTTTTTGATATGTGTTATTGGTTTGAAGGAACATTTAAATATGTGTTATTTAGGATTAAATATAAACCTTTTGTTTTTATTACATTTGAAATGGATTAATGTTGTACTTTTAGTATGTGAAAATAAAGTATTAAGCTATTAATTAATGTTATATGGAGGAATGACATTACAATTAAGTTGTAAATTAATATTAATAGTAACTTGATGTCTAGATATATTTCTTACCCAAATGGTATTATTTTATTAAAGATTATTTTTAAATATGGTTATTATACAATAATAAATTAGATGTTTTGGATTCACTAAATTGCATTTGATATATAAAATGAATGTATTTGATATTTATTTGTTTAGCACATATTTATCTACTTCTAGGGAATATTTTTTATGAATCTATTAGTTTATATATATATATATATATATATATATGTATATATATATATATATATTAATGAGATATCATATCAATGACCCTAATAAGTAAGTGTGATAGATTCCACTTGTTTAATTATTGTCACTAATATGTAGATGAGGTGTAGCCTAAATCAGTGGTGTGTATGAAATTGACTAATCCTACTGATCAATGAGTATATGAAAAATTTGGCCAAAGTAGTGTTTATAGTTAAACATTATCATCTCATTTATTTTATTTATTTTACAGGTTTGTATGATATCATGTTATAATGAGATTTATTTATTAAATACATCATGTATTAGTTATATTACATTATACAGGTCCTAGTTTGTAATTGTTGATTCATGCACCATCATTATATGCCCATCCATGAAGGGAGGGATATTATCTAGTTAGGAGCTTATGTAGGGTATCAATGGTATATTATTGTTATGGAAAATCACTTAGATGATGCTTTCCCTCACCTCCATAGTATTAAACTAGAGACTACACTTGAGATTACTTATGGATATTATGAGTTCATTGAGATTCACAAGCTCTCTAGAGATTTTTATCATTGTAAATTATTATTAAGATATTTATTATGCTGAAACTATAATTTTCATTCATGTGTATACTTACAAAAGTTGGTTGTAATATTATCTCAACTGTGGCTAAATTTTTAATAATACTTTTATGAATTTAATGTAGTCTTCATTTCTATAATCAACATTGTACCTGTTCTTGATATTGATATTATGATATTGATCATTAGCTAAATATATTATCTATATAACTTTTTATGGTTATATTAAACTAATGTATTTAGTTAAATATCACTCTTTGTATGTTTTGTTGTGGTGGAATCTATTTGTTGAATTTATGTATTTTTTTTAGTAATATACCCAATTCTAGTAAAACCCAATAGGGTTGTTACAATATATCATTTCATTCATAATGAATAGCAAAAGACATAAGTTGTTATCAATCCAACCTGTCAACCTTCATAACACCTGGGTACCATCTTCCATTTATCTAGACTCTTATCTCCTAACTTGTTGTTCTTATTTGGTGCTTATCCATATGCTAAGTATAATTTTTTTTTCAAATTGGCAAAAATTGCACAACTAAGGGAGATTGAATTATATATAAATATTTCTTATAATAAACTAAGTAGCTTTATTTTCTTGTCTATGCCTCATTAATGGATGTTATTTCCCATGCTTAATTAAGGTGCATGGTGGTTCTTTTAGATTTATGTAGCTATTTTGAGGACTTTATTACCTATTTTACCACTTTATCTTAATATTAACGCAATTAATATAAGATCCAATAATCAAGCACTAGACATTATAGACATTGGCTACATTATCTTAAGGTTAGGTGAAAATAAGTTTCACCCACCAGGATTAAAGGTTGGATACTTAAAATAGATGTTAAATCTATAAATGTGGTGAATTAGGTAACTAAAGACTTAACACATGTTTAATAAGGTTTAAAATTGATTAGTGATATAACCATTCTTGGCATAGTTTCTTCCTCTCATTTTCCATTCCATTTTACTTGTACACTTGATATAAACATCAAACTACTCTATCCTAATATCCAAAGCTACAAAATTAAACCAAACAAGGAAATTTCCACTAATTAACCATATCCAATCAATTATAGAATGTCAACATACATGTAGATAATTTCATAAGATTTAATACATAAGTAGTTTCCATTTCATAAGCTTATAAGAAATGGTTCACCATGATTTAAGTAAATAAATATAGTAAATAAACATAATGAAGTTTCATAAATAGACAATTCATAAGGAATAATGAGCATCATACTTTCATAAGTAATCCAAAACTAATGGATAATAGGTCTTTCTCATGGTTCCCAACATATGAATAGCCTTCATAAGTTCTTTCACGCCTCAATAAGATGTAACTCAACAACATAATTCAATAATTAGAACATATAATTAATGATTTTATAGTCATCTTTGTCAAAGATAAGAACTATGTAAAGTAGGGCCTTACACAAAAGATATCAAGGAGTGAGTACAAGCAAATGTCAATCTAACCAAGTTTCTTATTAGAAGTTTTGATTTGGTAAAGATGTTTCCTTTCTAAATATTTGGATAAATAGGTTCAAAATTGAGCCTTGGATATGGAGAAGATAAACTTAGGGTGATCATGCACCCAATTTGGTGCAAGGGTGGGTGATGCTAAGGTCATCAATAATACTAAATTGTAATCATATAACCCAAGCATATACATAATATAGCCAGTCTATCCAATCTCTCCTAGGTGAAATGGTGTAACCACTTAAAATTGTAACATGCATTAGTTTTAATTCCATTTACAATGTTGAATCTTGATCCCACTATGCAAGAGTTCCAACTATTGTATATATATAAATACCTAAATGATACATCTTGGTAAGGTTGGTGGATATATAATATGAATGTGTATGCATTTTTTTGTGCATTTTCATGAAACATGCACCTCTAATGTGTATCATGTTGATTTATCTATCATAATATAACTTCTAATATATATATATATATATATATATATATATATATATATAATATGAAATTGTGTCCCAAATATTTTAAAATTAATGCTAAATGTATATTATCATATCCCAAATGTATATTCGAATCATGTATTTATATCAAATTAAATAAATTATACACATTATATTTATGTGGACTCATGTATCTATGGAATTCCCTCATTTATATTCCATATTTTGAGGTGAGGTGAATTTAATGTGATAGTCACCTTATCTCGAAAGGAAAAGATAACCATGTTATATCTATATCAATAATGTAGTAAAGAAGCCTATAGTGGCATAATGTTTAATTAGATGTATCAATGAAGATCAGAATATAAAAATACATAAGATGAATGATATGTTTGATCGAAATGCATATAAGTAACAAGAAAAAGATTTTAAAAAAACACATGCATACACACACAAAAGAGCACTCAATGTCACACAAAAATGGTCTAAGGAGACCACAAATAAGGGACATGTTTAGATGCCACACGCTCAAAGGAGAGGATATGTTTAAATGTCTACACACCAAATAAAATAACACTCACTATAATTAGGAACAGTAAACAAAAAACACATTCAAATGTTCCAAAATCCAAACAAGGTAGAGAACAAGAAACATAATCAAGTAAGTCATGTGGTAAGATTAATAAGTGATGTTTATATAGCTAGCATAAGAATATCATATTAGTACCTTCATATAAGTGTTAGTAAAATATCATGTAGCATAACATATCTATCATATTATGTAATATGTAAGCATGTGTAAAAAAAATATGTAAGCATTAGTATATAATATCCACATGATAATGTAAATTTATGATAAAACATTAGAACCTATATCAATCATGATCAATAGAAGCATATATCCTTACATAGTGTGTCACTCAGGTAGTGCAAAAGTCTAGCATATGTATGTGAATATATCATGGATCTAGTGTATCTTTATGTCACACTAAAGTACCCATGAAAAATATGTGCATATATAAATTAAATGATATGATATCTAATATCATAAAGTAAATAACATAATCAAGAGCTAGTCAACCTATGAATGCTTAATATTTTTGACTTACTTGAATGTTTTTGTATTTTTGTGAATTTTTTAATTTTTATATTTTCAAAGTGATGATCAAGATTTATCAAATACATTATTTCTATTATGATTAAATCCTTTAGATTCATATTGATCTATTAAATCATGTGGGTGAGGATGCTTTTTAATTTATACATATATAGGTAATACTTGTGGCATATTCATAGTAGTAATAATTTATTGATTATGTAATAAGATAATTATACCATCATGTTTAAATTTATTAATTTATCCTTTAAAACTATTACAATCATCTATATCATGTCCCATTAATCCATGATAAATAGAAAATAATTTATCTTCCCTAAGTAGAAACCATGTTGTGGACTGATGTCTTGTAATAGGTATTATGATGAGAATATATTATAATAGAATTGACAGAAGTATCACAAGTGTATCATGATGAGATTAAATTTGGATTTATTATGTGATCTTTTTATCTGATATCTCCATGTTATTTACCTTTCTACTAAAAGGTACCATATGAAGTTTTTGATTTTGACTATTGCTTACAAGATCTTGTTTTAACAATTTTCCTTCACACTAAGTATCTTGATAAAAAAAATTATTTGTAGAGAGGATGGTTTTTTTTAGACTTGTTCACATGCATACTTATACACATCTAGATATAAGATATCAAAATTTGCATAACGAAAATACAATTCTCTTTCTTTAAGTGGAATAATAATACCCTTAATAAATATGAATTACAATTCCAAATCTAAGGTTTAATATGTTACAGAGTGTAATTTATTTTTAAATCATAAAACACAATATTGAATAGACTCATCAGGATGTTTTTCTTTAAGACTTGTAATTATTCCAATGTTAATTTAGGCACATCATGATTATTAAAATGTGATAAGAATATATATCAATGTAGTTTTCTAAAAGTATGTAATAAATGATTGGGAAAATAATAGAACCAATGACTAGCCTCATGTGTGAGACTTTTATGAAAAGTTTTTAACAACAAGCTTCCATATTTAGATCAATGTCTAATATAATGCACATATTGAATTAAATGTTTGGAAGGATCCCCATGGTTATCAAATAAATGTAAAATAAACATAATAAAATCATGTGGATAAGAATAATAAAATACATCTCATGTGAGAGGCTTATTTTAAACAATGTTTTTGTTAATAAAAACATTTCAAGAGAATAGTTGATATTTGAGTATTGAAACTTGCCTTTGAAGATCTCATATAGTTTTCACCATAAATATAAGATGACTAGTATGAATTTTGGTAATTTGAAAATATGTACTCATAATTTGTAACTAACCATATGTTTCAAACATATGAATAATTATTGATCATCCTTAGTAGTGGGTTGTAGATTCATTTAATTTGAAAATTTAGGAACCTTAGGTAGTTTTAGGTCTTCATATGAGACAATATGTATAACATTTCATTGTTGTAAGGAATCTATGATATCTTTATAAATATTACAAAAAAGTGTGTTTAAATAAAATAATATTTAGTGAAGGTGTATCCAAATGTGTTATGGGAGATGTAAAAACATGTTTGCAATCTCTATGATGTGATGATCTACCTTCTTGGTTACTAATAACATGGACCATAATATTTTATATAGGTCATGTAATAATATAAAAAGTGGGATGATTACTAATAAAACCTTTTAATGTATGTGGAGACATAAAAAGGTGTAAAACATACCTTTTTTTCCTACTTGGTATTGATTCCAATTGGATATTACAATACTGAAAATCTATGAACATTGGGGACTACTTTTGATCAATATCAGTATCTTTATAAATGTATAAATATTATTTTTCATAGGTTATGATTGATTTTAAAAAGTTATCCATGGAGGATTTTTTTATTTTTATCACCAAAAATTAATATTATTTTGAGAAAGATCATAATGAAAAATAAAAATATGGAATATAAAACCCTAGAAGGCTAAAAACCCTAGGGTAAACTAGAATTGGCATAAGAAGACTCAGATGTTGGGTTCACCAAATGTTTAACCCTTTTTAGAGCTTAAGGGTATGAGGAAATATAATAGTTAAAATAAAATAATGTATTATATAATTATGACAACTAAATAATTTATATTCATAATATATTTGATATAATGCTGAATTATGGAAATATTCTACATATAGAGAGTTAAAATGCCAAATAGTAATTTTATTGCTTAAACATGAAGAGGAGATATTAATTGGATTATTTAATAATGTAAAGATATATAGTGTAAAAGGAGAGAGGATTATTATTAGGAATGATTCATCAAATTATATAAATCAACTCTCTATCAGCCTAGACACTCTCATTGGAATTTAGCCACTAGTGTCGATGCTTCTATCCTAGTTTTGACACTTAGGTATTTAGTAAATTACATTTATAAATTCCACATATTACTATTTTGTATTATTATATCCTTTAAAATTACCTATCTAGATCATGTACATATGTTCAAGATATTAGTGTGTATCTCAAAACCCCAAGTCCTCCAATTAAGGCATGTGATATTATAAAACAAGGGTTAAAGGGATCAAGTGAATTGGAGTTGACCTCAAAGTCACCTCTATAAATGAGTGTTATATAAAAATCCATATACTATCAATAGGGCCTTATACTAATTTATTTATCCCCATTATGTGGGATTATGTGTGAATAATTATGTAATATGTTATATGCAATTGCATGTAATGATCTAGATTATAACTTGAAAAATATAACTCATGGGATAATCTTTGAATGTGTTTAGTACATATAATAAGACTAATCATATGAATAATTTAGAAATATGAAATAATAGGTAAGTATAACTTTGTTTTGAGAATGATTATGTGAGTTTGATAGGTCTTTGTTTGGTATTTGTTATATGATTAAATGAGTGGGAGTTTTTTGTATTTATACTACACCATTTGAAATTATCTCATACGATGGTTAATTAAGATAAATAATTTAACCTATACATTATCAAAATATTTGAAAATCTGAGTATTTTTAGGATATAGACACTATCATCAAATCATGGACACTAACATCAACACTAGTGTCCTAACTTGTATGATAGTGTCCTACAGGATATATAATTGTTGAAGATATGTAACTAATAGTGTAATATGTATATAATGTTTTAAACATATTATGGGATATATTTTGTTTGGTAATATTAGGTTTAGACCATAATATAATAATTTAGGAAGAATTAGATGGAGAACATGATATTTTCATTAGTGGGGATGTTGTGAATAGAAGGGTTGAGTCGTGAGTAATATTTACCAAGTATACAAGACTAGTTTATAATATAAAATATAGATTTAGAATTTATAAAAAATACCTATATAATATTTTACATCCAAGTGATTCATAGTATCATATCAAATACTCATGTGCTTGGTAGAGCTAAAAATTAAGTAATCACTATGATAGATCTGATTTTTGAATGAAACACTATATGCCCAAGAGTATCTTGTGTACATGTATCAAATGATTTGAAAACTCTAAAAATAATTTTTTCTACAACCAAGATAATGAATGAGAATTATTCTTTAGACATTTTCACTTCATCCATTATTTATCATGACACTATGGATGGATTGATTATTAACATATGGTCAAATAAAGAGTGCATGTCTGTCTAAATCATCATCAACAAATATATCAAAAATTGTAATAATAACACATGATTTTTTTCTTGTAAGTGTATCAATAATTATATGAAGTGGATCTCTATATATAGAGGGAGAAGGATGAACATTGTATGCATAAAGAACTTTAGAATTATCCATATTATTTGCATCATGATTTTCAAAAGGATCCTTGTACATTTTGATATTTGTATTATCGTTTGTTTTTAGATTAGCCTATTATATAGGTATACCAATATATATGATATTTTCATCAATGAGATCCTCAATCTTATTCTTAAGCTTGGAAATTTTATTTTTAGAATGCCTAATGGAATTATGAGAGTCATAATATACATTTCCATCAAAATTTATAATTAAGGCACATACATATCTATCTCCATTGGTGGAGGAAGAGTGATTACATTTGATTCTATTATATTTTTCAACAAAACATGAGGAGGTGATGGTAACTTTGAAAATCACCTCCTTCGTAGATCTTGTAATTGAAGCTTTTGTGGTGGTTATGATATAACATTAACTATAACTTTAATTCATTCTTAATTTTAGTTGGGTTTCTCTTATAATTTGGATTTATTTGAAAATTTAAATTTTAATTATGAGTAAAATTTTAAACAATAATTTAGCTCTTTAAGAATAAGTGACTTGATTTCATGCTCTTTGACTATATGGCATAGTTCATCAAAGAATTTGAATTTATAAAACATAATTGAAATTTGAAGAGGAGAAAGAAATATTTATGTAAAAATATTTAATATAATTATAAACCATTTGATTTTAAATTTTTTCAATCATAGTCTTTTACCTTCTCATGTATTCACTCATTGTTTTATTGCACCCTTTTTTGATCTTTGCAATTTGAACATAAGATAAATTTTCCCCCAATGTTGATTAAAACATTTAATAAAAAATATTTTTCCAAATAATTGAATGCCTTTACTAATTGAAAAGGAATATCATATAATAATCAAAGAACATATTATTTGAGACTTATTGGAAAAATATTTGTGAATAATTTATCATTATCTGCATAATCTATAAAGCTACATGAAAGACACACAAATGTTGTTCAAGATCACCTTTGTATTCATAAAGAGGAATATTCGAAGACACAAATATAATGTATAGTGGATAAGATGTAATTAATGTGCCAAAGGGTTGTGAAAAAATGAACATGAGTCCATGGAAGGGCTAACATGATAAATAGAATGCTCAATGTGGGCCAACTTAGCTTATAATGAAAGGATGGCATGTTCTAGAGTATAACTTGAATAGGTAATAAGAGTGTAATTATCATGAGTATGCATATGAATGAATATATTTTTGATACCAAGTGATGTCCCCAAACTAAGACAGTGATGTAGATGTATCTTAAGGTATGGAAATAAGAATAGAGATAATAGTATAAGTAGAAAAATTATAAACATATGATTTGACAAAATGAAAAGGAAAATCTTGTGGTATATGTGTGGATAACTTAGTTTGATGCTTATATTTTTCATTTATAACAAGACTAATGATCTTATTCAAATTATTACAGTTCTCTTGAATACCTTTAAAAAATTCAAATGTTATTTTACCTAAATTTGATCTACTCCATTAATTGCATTGGGGTTAATATGAGTGTCAGGATCATTATAATAGTATTCTCCATTAGTTTCATTATTAATTTCAATATGAACTTCATTTGTAGGATCCAAATGTATTTGAAGAGTAAAATTTTGAGAGAAAATATATTGACTTGATTTTATAGAAGAAATCAAAGGAATCTAAATATGTGAAACAAAAATACCACTTAATTTAACATTATGATTTAGAGGCATAAAATACAATATGAAAAAAGTAGTGACAATAAATAATAATATAGTAAATTATGAATTAATCAACGATAATGAATATGAATTCAAGACAAGCAAAAAAACAAGGTATGAGAGTGATCTAGTGAAGGGCTTGAATGATTTTTATGCTTTGAAATATACTTTCTCATTCTTGATTAGTGTTAGACCAATGTTTTCATAGCACTAACTATAAATGTATAACCATGTCTATATCCCAATAAACTCATTTTCAAGGGTAAATTGAGATTAAATTCCTTTGGATATATGCTCTTCTCAGGTGTACCATAAATCAAATAGGTCAAACAGGATTCCTATGGTATAAATAAGGGATCCTAAGAAATGTATAATATATTATGAAGCACATAGAAACTAAACTCCATGTTTAGTGTGGTACTCTTGATATAAGCATTGGGATAAACCCCTCACACCATGATTTTATAAATAAAACACCATGTAGCCCTTCCTAAAATATTTTTTTTACAAATCATGCAAATTAGAACTTGAGGTTGAAAGAAAAAAAATTATGTGTTATAATTATCTAAGGTGGAAATACATTTTATATATTTTTATATTTAATTCAAGGTTATATAGATTGAAACATTATTGTGTCAGATATTATCCAAATTCAAAGGTTGTTTTACTTCAGCTTCAATAGTTACATAAATTTGAAAGAAATCATATCCCAAAAAATAAGAAAAAATAACAAGAAATGTTCTAAAAGTAGTGGGTTCACCATGATGTTTAGTACATTTAATTTAATATGACTAAAAATAATATATTAAACTATTTAAGTATAAATTTTGATATGTATTGATTTTGTATTAAAATGCAATCAATGTAAAGTATGATAAAAAATGTATAGAATAATTTTTTTTTTGAAAAAACTAAAAGTCCTAAGGATGTTCAAACATCACTAAAATACATGTAATTTTTATTATGTGATGTTACTATAAGTGAAAAATTCCCAACGTTATTTGTAAACACATTTTTATTAGAAAAATGTAACTTTAAAATATTGGGACAAGTCCATGAGAGGTAGATCGGGCCATACTATGACCTTGTCTAGTTTTTTTGACTACATCCTAGTTGAATGTATTCCTAATTTTTAGATATGGCTATGTGTGATCACTTGTAAGGGTTTATTGTTATACTTTTGTTCTATGTTATTGCATAGAATGCCTCTAAAATAGAAAAACCTATAGCCTACATATTCTAAATAATAATTAGTCAATAAAAGGGTTAACAAAAATGCATTAGTGAGGATGGTATAGCTAGCCTTATAAACCCTATGTAACATATTTTGACCTACATAACACAAATGAGCCTCAAGAGGATGTAGGTATCCCTCATAAAGTGATTTTGTGATCCATGTTAATGTAATTAGAATGCATATATTTATAATATTGATTGAAATTCTTAATAATGGATGTGACTAACAAGTAATAAGAAATATTTAAACTTTGATTGTGAATGTTATAATTTTGTAAATTTAAAATAGGAATAAGTAATATTCTTTTGCTCAATGCATAGTGTAATTTATATGGAGATATAGTGGGGTTTCAATGAGTTCCCTTGATATGATTTTATAAGATAATATTTAGAATAATTTTGATAACTAAATTTATAAAATTCATTGGGGAGTTAATTTAAAATGTGTTGATTAAAAAAAGTAACCATTAGATCGCATGAGACAAGCTCACACTAGGGGATAGGGTTATAGGGAAACCTTGTCCCACAAGACCAAATATTATTAAGATAGGTCTGATAGGAACTTGTGGGATAAATAAGGAATAATTAAATAGACATAGGGATATATATCAAACAAGGTCCTATGTCTCTTTAATTATTCCTTATTTATCCCACAAGTTCTTAGCAGACCTATCTTAATAGATATTTTCAATGCTTAAAATAGATTGAAATATCTCTTATAGATTGTGAGTTAGTGAAAGGACAAATAGACCAAATAAGGGTAAAGATGTCAAGAATAAAAATTATCAATAACTTAATTATTAATTTTATGTGTCTATATAATTAAAAACATGAAGATGTTACCTAATCTCTAAAAGAGAAAAAATCCCAATAAAAATGATAAAAACAAATCCTAGAGGTAAAACTTGAAATCCAAAAGGGAAATTTAGTCTGACTAAGAAATGATATACAAATTGAAATAAATACTTAAGATCGATAAATAAATATAAGTCCAATTATAAAAATACAATAAAAATAAAAAATAAGAAATGGTGTAAGTAAATCATCCAAAAAGGGTGAAAATAAATGAAATTTAAAGAAACATGAGACCAAATAACAAGAAAAATATATCCTAATGACTACATCAAATAAGAGAATTTGTAATGTATGAAAATGTGTATTGGAAAGTTTATTGAATATAAATTCATTTTTTTAATGTGTAAGTTTCTTCATTGTAACCTCATGTTAAGGGTGAGAGATCAAGAATCTAATGGAATTATTATGGGAATCATATTATGCCATAAAATCATATATAAAAGTAATGATGGGTATCAAAAAATTCCCCAAATGCTAAAACATGGGCAAATTAAGGTTACCCAAAATTTATATTATGGAAAGGATGGGAATAAAAAAATTCCCAAACATGTATGATAA
>JARHVA010005274.1:287500-300000 GCA_037957365.1 Torreya grandis | reverse complement strand
ATCCCATTAAACCAAAACCTACTAAATTTCTTAGTTTTAGGGTTTATGGGTCAATATTTTTATTAGGTCTAGTTAAATTGGTTCCTATTATACTAAAAATTTGTTTAAATTTAAAATATGAAAATGATCAACTATATAGTTTCTGAATAAATAAACACCAAACACTTCATGAATCCTAAATAGAGAAGGAATAAAATCTAGATAATATGTGACAAGTATGATCTTTTCCACAACATCAAATAGACCAACAAATCATGGATCGAATTTTTAATGCTTTCCAAATTTAATTAATTTTTTTGAGGTTTAACTCTTATAAAAAATATAGGATTTATTTTTAATTCTACATAGCTCTTGTGTCTGTAAGAGGAAATATTCAATATTTGACATATGAGGCAAAAAATATTTACAATAATGCAAATTTTTAGGCCTTAATACAAATATATTTTAAAAAAATTCTCAACCAATGTGAGTTCAACATTTATGTCCATATAAATATTTAAAAGAAGCCATGTTAATAACATAATGATAAGTGCCATTATAATAAGAATCAACTAAGTGGAGATAATATTCATACTTGATTTGTTTATCCATTACATACATTATTGATGGATCTTAATCCACTTGGTTAAACATGTTAGTTTGACCATTTAGTTTTATGTGGTATGCATAATTTAAATTTAAACATGTTCTAAAAGTATTAATTAAGGTCTACCAAAATCTTGAAGTCAATAGCTTATCTTGATCAAATATAATATCCATAGGATCTGTGTGATTATGAACTATTTTCATCAAAAATATATTATAAAATTTATGGGAATCTTCAATAAAAAAATTTACAATAAAATATTCAACATTTGTGAACTTATCGATCACCATTAAGTTAATATGATGCTGAGCTCGAGACATAGGTAGTAATTATATG
Organism: Torreya grandis; assembly: GCA_037957365.1. Lineage (NCBI taxonomy): Eukaryota > Viridiplantae > Streptophyta > Pinopsida > Cupressales > Taxaceae > Torreya > Torreya grandis. The sequence goes on along the minus strand of JARHVA010005274.1, from coordinate 299,078 downwards.
AAATCCATAGAAATTAAAAACAATATCTACCCTGGAATAGAATGAAGATAAATAAAACCACCTAGATGATAGTTCTTAGCTTAAAATCCCTATAATTTCAAGCATTTTTTATGTAAAATTAATACAATTTTTAGTTAATCTAGGCCAAAAGTAGAACCTTTTGGGTTCATGTGTCATTTTGGTGACAATTGGAATTGAAAATTGAGATGCAATATTCACTTATTCCTATAATTTATCTCTTTTACTATAATCATAAACATGAATTATTCCTTAATTATTTATAATAGCATTGATTCCAAGGAATTTTTATAAACATACTTATCCATAACTTTTCTAGTTATTTCTACACAAATGTATAGATCAATGCCATCATTTAATTATTATTCCAATGTAATTTTTTTGAAATCACGTCTTATAAATAATTATGCCTACTAAGTGCATAAAAAAAATATTTAATTAAATTTAACATATGCAAATTCCATTTACAAATTTGGGATCAATTTCATCCATTTTCTCCAACTTGCATTCAAATTGTATTATGAGTATAAATGCACAACACTATGATGATCTGATTTTACTTTGAAGTGTTTACTTAGAATAAAAAATTTCCATTGATTGAGTGCATGGAAAAATAATACTAAATATATATCATAATTGGGGTAATTATTTTACTTATATTTTAGTTTTTGAGAGTCATAAGAAACCACATTTCATCTTGGGTCAGAATGCCACTGAATGCATTAATAGATGCACCATTATAGATTTCAAAGCTACCATTAAGATATAGTATAATTAGGATAGGAATTTAATTTATATTTGTAAAATATTATTCCCATTGATGTGTTAAAATAAAATTATTTCCTTTTTCTACAATAAATTAATGGGATCATCCATTCTAAAAACATTTTCAACAAAGATGCAATAGTAACTAGCAATTTTGTGAAGCTTCCTAGTCATGAACAATTGTAGGAGTGGGATTTTTATTAATAGATTTTATATTATAAGTATCAAATTAAATACTCTCATTTGAAATTATATTCCAAAATTAATTAATCTTATTTTTATAAAAGGATCATTAGGAAAGCTTAACATAAATTTTGTGTTACCCGAGTCTCTACAAGACTAAGCATAAGTGTTGCTCATGTTCAGATTCATTATAGGAGTAGGCCATAATATCATATCTAAATAATAGTAAAAATTTATCTAATAATTCTATAAACACATTGGTAATTAATTTCATGAATGATATCCATGGATTTTTAAATCCAAAGTGCATGAGAATGAAATCATATGGCCACACTAGGTTATACAAGTAGTCATATGCACATCGTATTTATTGATTAAGATCTAGTGATACACAAATTAATTATCATTATTAGATAACAATTAGATATCTATCATTTAATATAAAATAACATCACATCAAGGCAAATGATACTCTTTTATTATCATGAGTTTATTCCAACTTTTGAATTTAATGTAAATTATTAGTGTTGTATGCTTATTCTAATGAACGAAATGGGAGCACCCCAAAGTGAAAGACATGGTCTGATTAATAATTTATTAATGATATATTTATAATATATATTTATATATTTTATATCTGAAAAATTAATCCTATATAGATATTTGGATACGGGTGAAGATCTGGGCATAATACCAATTGTAAAGTTGATCTATCTTATAGTTGGTAAGCTTGGAAGTTATTTGGGGAACACATCCTAAATTATCACAATACAAAAAATTATATTAATGTAGGATCTTACACTTATAAATATTTTTCATTTAAATAATATATAGATTTTATCCATTACATGTTACTTTATTTAGTGGTAAAGCTAATAGAATCTTGTAAGAAACTAGTCTCAAAATATTCTAGATTTATACCATGATTTTAGAATCATCAAGAAATTATAAATTATTTTCTTAAAAATTAAACCTAACCCAATTTTGTTTCATCCAATCCATGCCAAGGATTAGGTCACAGGACCCCAAAGGTGCTAAATATATATTCAAGTTGGTATCTAAGGCACCTAGATCAAGTTTAGTTTGTTTCATTAATTTAAAAGTATAATTCTATTACCTTTGTAAAAATATACATCCCATCAATATTTTATTCTAATAGGGTTAATTTTACATTTAGTAGCAATGATAAGATAAATGATACTATCTATAGTTATAAAACTAACTAAAACATCTAAATAAAAACCATAATTGATACATTAGTTTATAATTAGGGCAAATTCACATTCTAATTTTCAATTACTACATACATTCTATGATTTGTGGGTTTATTTATTCATAGCTTAGGCAAATAATTTATATTTTGATTACCACCACATTCTTGGAAATGGATTTCTACTTGTATAGGTAAACGTACTTATTTAAAACTATTTTCTTGCACCATGTTGATTATCCCAATGATGGTTTATATTTACATTGAAATGTCTTGGGAAAATATAATATTTTAAAACTTTGTTTTGGTTTTGAAATACACTTGAGTTATTTTTATTTTTCTCAAAATTATTTTTATAATCCTTCCTCTTAAAATACTTTCTAATAATGAAATATAGTAACTATACTTAACCTATAGTCTATTATTTGTGCATTTTAGTCTATCTTTTAGGTAAGATTTCTCTTTTTCCTTAGCTTGATGAGTAGATTCAATTTCCAAAGTAAGAGTGTGGGAATTATTCATGTTAAACTCATGCATAAGGACTTCACTTAAGTCTAATATTAACTTAGTGTTTTTTCATCTCATAATAATACAAGAAACCAATAATTTTGTTCTCATATTTATTTATAATCAAGTTTTGGTTTTTTTAGCAATTGAAATTTATTAATATTTTAATCTTTCTAATTAACATTAAGATAACTCTTCCTAAGATTTTTCTCAAGGATTACAAAGTGATAATTATAGGTTCACATACCTTAAGATCATAAATGAGATTCAACCATAATACAACTCCACCTACCAACTAGTAGACTCTAATATGAGATTTGACATTATTGATCATGTTATCTAGGTTAAAATATATTTGTAATTTCAACACAAATGATTTAGTATCATCACTATATTATAACCTAACATAGTTTTGAAGTGAAAGTTTCTTGAAATATTTGATAAAAATAAAGTGTATTTGATGGTTTTGGAATATCATAATCCACTTCCATATATTTTATTCTAGCCAGTTATTGTTAGGAACTTCGATATTTTTCATTAATTTTTCATTAATTTTTCTTAAGCTTATAGTTATTATTTAAAGGTGGTGATAACACCAATAATATGATTCTTAAACTTGACATTCCCCACTAATTTATTAGGATTAGCAATGATATTATTATTTTTATTTTATTGGATAAACAACTTAGTTTTACAAGGATCTAGGAACCATAAAAGTGTTATACAAAAGAGTAGCAAGCCTCAAAGGCTAAAAAAACAAAAACCAAGTTAGTTAATCCCTTAGATAGTGAAATAGGAAACAATAAAAAATATATTAGGAGGGGGGACCCTATGGTGGTTCCTTTTCATCTTTAGATATCTTTTTAGGTGCTCCTTCATTGTTATTTGAAACTATGTCCCTCACCCTATTGTTGGGTTCTTTAATATTATCTTGGGGGAGGATAGTATGTGTCCTTTTCTATCCTTATACTTATAGACGGGGTTTTCTAATCAGGGTCATGATGGGGATATCAAGTAGGGTGGTATCCATCACCTTCAATGGATACTTAATAGGGTTCTATTTCACCTTGATAGATTGGACAAAGACTGAATAGTTATGTTTCCTTGCCTATGCAAGGCATTCTATTCTTTAATGAGACTATCCAAATTTAACCCAAGTTCCTATAACTTGTTGTAGAACATATCCAACTACTCTTTATCATTTTTAATTTCTTAATATAGGATAAATTTACCCTTATTGATGACCTCCATGGATGTGCCCTCATCCATAAAAACTAATTTGGGATTTGGGACAAATAGCTTCAGTAGCAGGTCAATAATAAGGGGTTTGAACAAGTTAGCTTAGTGATACTAGCAGAAGGGTGGTAGGATCTTGAGTTAGGTTCTTTCTTTGAGGAGTCCTCCTTGGCTAAGGACCAATATTATTATTAATTTCATTATCAATGGTACTTTCAGCAATTAAAGGAGGTTTATCCCTTGAATTTTTATTATTTCCCCATCTTCTAGCTCTATCATCTATTGTAAGGTTGTTTTCATCCTCACATCTTCCTATTATTTATATCACCATATTAATATATAAATAAGACAATATTATGAAAAATAGTTCCCCTAAATATCCCTTGGGTATGAACCTATTATTTTATACCAATAATGATTCAAAAAAAATTTAAGAATAATAACTAAAGTATATTTAATGTAATTTTTTTTACTTTTGTACATCTATAAGATTTTTAAAAGCTTACTCAAGTTAGTTATAAAAAAACTAACTAGCATGTTTTAAATAACCTAACAACTAACATATAAAAATAATAAAATAACAACTTTGGATCATAAAATGACCCAAAAAACTCCCCCTTGATCCAAAGGGGTATATAATAAAAACACTAGAGTAATGACTCTAAAGTCATCAAATAAAGTCTAAAGTAATTGTTGTTAGTGTACTGTACATCTAGGTACTAATAAAAATCAATGTCACTCCATAAATAATCCTTCCTTATGAGCTATGGCATAAATAATTGATGAACATGATCAAATCCTACTCGTCCCTTATGGTCATCATACTATATTATAGTAGAACATGATCAAAGCCTATCTAACTACATTGATTCATGTAAGACTCCACCTAGAATCCCATCAAAGTGATCAGACTATACTATATATGACACATCTCACTGATGTCCAGGAAATTATAATGACCTGTGCTCAACATTAAAGGTGCTATCAACCCCTGTCAACTCATACTATCATTGATGACTGATCAAATATCAACCAAATTCTATTTCTTATCCCTTTATCAAGTGAGAGGTGAGACATTTTGAAATGATATAAATAAAATAAAATAATCATATCTATTTCATGTCATGAATATTAGGTATAGAAAGGCAAAAATGAAACTAAAATAAATAACACAAGGCAAAAAATTCCACTATAATAGATCTCATTATCGATCATAGTAGTTCACACAAGATAGGTGAATCACTAATCACTCACAACAAGTTATTAGGTCCATCATAACCATAGGCCTTGTCCACATATGATCCCTAATAATAAGAGGAAGTATTAAAATAAGTATAATTGCTAAAGTAACAAAAATATCTACTACTAGAATGATCCACATAATATGCCTCAACTTTATTTTTATGTGGAGAGTGGGATTGTTGAGGACATACATATTCAATATATCCAATACCACCACATTTGAAAATTTAGGATATTTATTATGATGATAAGATATATAAGAATATAAATCATTATAAAAACCACATGAGTTATAAGAATTCCTATGGTGATGTTTGCATTTTGAATATCCTAGAGGGTGTTGATGAGAATGTTGTGGATACTGTCTAGAACAGTGTGGAGAGTGTGTCAGAGAGTGAATCAAAGAATGTCTAGAGATTATTTCAAAGAATTATTATTAAATTATTGATATAAATGGTTATGGTCTCTATTATAGGAATTTTTTTGTATAGATATTCTCTTTAATAGGTGTACTCTTCTTCTTTATAAACTAGAACTCATGCCAAGTCATCAACTTATAAATAGAGTTAAATATGGAACCATCAATCTTATCACTAATATATAGCATTTCAATAAAATAGATTTATTTATAACTAAGGCCATTTAGTGTGATGGAAACTAACTTTTCATCATCTATATTTCTATTGGTTGTGTAGTAAACTTGTTTCAATGTTTTCCAGTACGAGAGATATTTAGATACAACTTTGTCAATGCTAAGTTTATTATTAAGCAACTTCATTAAGAGATAAATATTATTATAGGTAGGTTGTTTGTCATATATATACATTTAATACTTTTTAGGATTTATATTCACCAATTTTAACTACCTATATATGAATGACAACCTATTTAGTTCAATATGCTTTTAATAGTGTGAGTGCCCACTTATCATGTTTCTAGTACTCATTCAGTTTTCCATCTCTAGGTGGTGGTGTGGTCTCTTTCTCTATGATTTCCCATAAGTCATATAAAATGAGGGTGTTATCCATGTTTTTAATCCATTCCATATGGTTTTTAGGTGACAATATACCATTTTAAGAGATCAATATTATAATTTTTGACATGACTTACAAAAAGTTAAAACAACAAGATGAATGCTACTCAAGGTTTTTCCTTCACTCTCGTAAGTGGATTTGATATAAAAAAGATTTGGAGATTTGTCAAAAAAATCAATCACACCATATATCTCCTATTACAAAATTATACCTCTAAAAATCAAATGTAAAAAATAATTTTGTCCAAAATATGGTTTTTAACATGTAACCTCCTTATTTTTAAGTGATCAACAAAATAAATCTAATCAACTGGAATTTTATAAATTTGAGAAAGTAGAAGCAAAATATTATGAAAATTATTTTTTTTCCAAATTGAGAATAAAATAAAAAATTTGCACCTTAATAAATTTTTATTTGGCATGTAAAATTGTAAAATTGCATTGAGGTTCACTTGGGGTCCACTAAGATCAAGAAGTGAATATATACTATTCTAATATCAAATTATATTTTATACAATAACTAGCCATCGATTTAAAACTACACCTATATAAAAACATAACATGGTAAATCCATAAGTTGAGGGTAGTTTATCTATCAAAATTATGTGAGATTCAAACACAGTCTATAGATATTGGAACAACACTATTAATATGTTGAACCTTAAAAATTTCAAGCCAATGGTGAACCATTTTTCAATTGAAAAGGATAGTTTCACCACCATACTAGGCCTAAAATATAGCACATCATACTACTCTAACATGCTAATAAAATCACTATATTTCACTATCACAAAAAAAAACACATCCATAGTTGTATATACTGTTGATCTCTCTCCAAAAATACCTAATGTTCTTTGAATTTTCAAACCTCAAGAAATATACTGGCTAGAGTTTATTCTATGAGATATTAAATTAATTTACACTTGCAATGTGGGAACACTAAATTTGGTGATGGATTGATATTTTTTTGATAATTTTAAGTGCATCCATATTTCCTAATGTCTAGAGTCTTAAAATGATTTTACTTATCTTTTTCAAATCACCAGGCTTGATAATAGTTTGCAAAACTTGTTTACTATTCATTACGCTTGATAAAAGTTTAGAGTTGGAATAAATAAAAAAAGAGAGTGGAAATAAGATGGTCCAGATTTAAGAACTTACAATATAAAAAAAGGATGTACAACTTCATAATTATCTCTCTCTTGTGTTTTTAATTTGTTAAGATTTCAACCAAACTTTTTAAATTTCTTTTATCCTTCAATAGTTTATTTTTCATGGATTGGATACCACTAATGGTTCAAAAATAATGGAGGAATAATAAATAAATTATATTTAATGTAGAGATTTTTTTATTTTTTTACATCCATAATATTTTAAAAATTTTACTCAAGTTCGTTATAAATAAACCATTTAAATAAACAAATAAAAACATTAGATCATAAAATTGCCCTAAAACCACTATCATATCATAAAAACATTCAAAACATATTTGTTTGAATAATAATTAATATAAATGTGTTTACAAAACTTAACCAACCACCAAATGTGCATTCATTTAGTTAAATGTACCTTCAGAATATAACACACTTAACCTAGTTTTGGTTACCTCACCTATAGAACAACATGCACTTTGCCACAATGAGAAAAGTAGAATTATTATATAATATGAATACATCCATGTCTATTAAAAAATAATTCTCTCTATTAATTTAGGTTTTCAAACTTCATTTTCCAAATTTAAGTAATAAATATTAAATTGGATCACATTTATGAGATGAGTCACCCCTTATATTGATTGATATGAATTAATGTAAACTCAATCACCCTAATTTAATTTAATTAATATAAGATGATATGAGGTTGCTTATTAATAATTTTATATATTGGGTCACAAATGTATGCCTAAATTTATACTAGGGAAAAAAATGGTTTGCACAACTCTAAATTCTACTCAAACCAAAAATAAGATGTCATTGGTTCAATTCCAATCTTATAACTACATATAATTGAAAACTAATAGCAATATATATTATAGGTAAATGAGCTATCAAACCAATCATGTTTTTGGAGTTAAGACCAGCTCTTTGGGGCATTAAATTATCAATGCAACTAGGTATCAATAATATAATGGTCAAAGGGAAATACCTAAATATTATCAATGACATCTTTATAAGTCATCACCCTCCTTGTCTATGAAACAACAAATTGATGATGTAATATAACTACTAAAATAATTAAAATGAGTCACCATAAGCCATGTGTTTAGGGAGGGAAACAAAGTTTCTAGTAGGATGGATAATTAATGGTTACTTAATGAAATATTTTTGGTGTGGCATAAGGTTGATGACTTGACATTCCATAATTTTAACTTAATTGTTAATGATTAGAACCCCATCATTACATCCAATGAGAGATCATACACACATAATATATATGCCTAAATGATTATACCTACATTTATGAATCCTAATTATAAAATCCACTACTATTATTGTGTGTTAAGGGAAAAGTGTGGGATTAAGACATATTATGGTATACTGATTAATTACATAACATAGACAACTTCAAAAATATAGGTGAACACATTTTTAACTATATTCTAGATCAATAGCTTGAACATGAGGAAGAAATATATGATGGGTTGGCATAGGGACAAAATTGAACCCATCTACTATGTCAAAGCAAAGGCAAAAAACATTAGGCATAAATTGGTTGAGAGTGGTCTGGCTAGGTTCATGATAAAATCATTAGTTATGATGAAGAGGTGTTGAAAGATTTTACCCTCGATTGGAATCACAAGAAAGTGTAAATGAATGGGATATGGATAAAATTTTTAGAAGAATTAATCGATAAGGTGACTGGAATGAGATTAAATGGCACTAATTTTTTTAAGGATAAACATGTGAAATAGGAATGCCTAAATAAATGATTCAATTTTGATGTAGACATCATCACTAACAAGGCTTCCTACGAATGAATCTACTGAAGTATTGGCCAAATGTATGATTTTATTTGATGAAATATCTAATTACTCAAGGTAAATTCCATATCATCTTCTCTCCTAACTTTATGATTATAAATCACTTTAAAGGACACATAATTACTTTGCCTTTATGATAAAATCTCTTGAAATATTAATAACTAGTTTCAAATAAATTCCTACTAGTCATCTCATCCACCAAGGTTTAATATTTCTCATATCGAAGAGAGGGAATTCATTGAGAGGGAATGAAGTGTATCTAGTGTAGAATGGGTTGGTGGAGAATTCTAAGGATTATGTGGAAAAAAGTAACAAATCATCTAAAAGTTCCTAAATGAAGACCATTATGAAGGAATCCACTTAGTGGATATCATAGACAAGGATAAATATGGTAAATTAAAATCCCAAAGTCCTAATTTACTTAAATATAAGAGGTTTAAGAACACATATGAAGACATGAGGAAGATTTCTTAGTCTCTAAATAACTCAAAGGAGATGAGTGAGAGGAAATACACTTCAAGCATTCACTTTACCTTCAATTTGAAATTGATAGAGCTCAAGGATAAGATAGAGCACCAGAGATGACTTCTCATTAAATATATGGAAAAATGGAATGATTTGAAGGGATATTTAGATAATTATATAAATGAGTGGGAAATTTGTAGGAAAGTATGGGTTGGCATTCAAGTTTATGGGGGAAAATCCATCTCTCTGAAGAAGGAAAATGGAGTGATGGGGACACTTGTGCCTAGAATTAACCCTCCTAATATTTACAAGAAAATGTAAAGTGAAATAGGTAGTGTGAAGGGCAATAAATATGGCACACCTGAGGATAATGATGCTAAACCTTCACCCAAATCCACATGTAATAATAAGAAAAAACAAAGCAAAGAGGAAGTCCTGAGTAGACAAAATCATGGAGAAACTTTGAAATACAAAATAAAGGAATATAATGAGCTTATTTTTCTGGCCATATGAGCTAGTCCAACTCAGAAGAGTCATCTTCTTAACCTTAGTCCCTGCCAATTTTTTTATTTACTTATTTTATGGAATAAGTTTGGTGTAAGCTTATGGGAGTTTTTGGGGAAGGTTGGTGGAAGTTTATTATCTTTCTAGCCATCTAGTAAATTGCCTACCTATTTTTATTTATTTCAATGTTGACTTGATTATCTATTTTTTAAAATTGGTTATAATATCTATGTAAAACTTAGACTTTTTAGCTGAGCAAATAAAATATATATCACTACATTTTTAAATATTACTCATTAAATATTATTCCAAGATAAATCAAAATGAGCATATGTTTGAATATTAATTAACCTCCATAATTCATATCATCTAATTTTAAGCATGTACTTATATATTTGACAACATGCATAAAATTCAACTAATCATCATAAAATAGTTATTCAAGTTAATCATAAGATGAGGGAGGTTGAAGTATAATTTATAACTTGGAAAGTGATAACTTCTAGTTTAAGGAATATCTCAAGCATGTTGTACATATTAGCAAGATGACAATAAAAAAAGTGTCTCCAACATTAAAATTTTGAAAGAAGTAGTTAAGGTTATAAAATATGTTCATGATAGCCATGAGAAAATTAAAATGATCAAAGGAAACAAAATTAAGGATGAGAAAGGTGAAATTAGAGACTTAAAGAAAACCCTCAATGATCTAGTGGATGAATGGAATGTTATCCTTAATGTACTAGACTCTTATAACTCTATTTAAATTTTTCTTTTTCAACTATTAGTTTGATGGGTTGTGGCTATTGATTTAATATAAATCAACAATTTATTGTATCCCTAGATTCAATATTGGGATTTTTTTGGGGTTTTTAAATACTCCTTGTAAAAGGGAAGGGACCCTTTAAAACCCTTCTCTTTATCTTTAATAAAAAACTATTAAATTTAATAAATTTATGACACATTGGATCTAACCCTTATGAAAATATTCAAGGTTACTTTATAAGCTATAAAAGATTATAATAGGATAAAAATGTCACAAATGACCTAGGCTAACATACCATACATTTTGTTTAGATTTAGAGAACCAAAATGTTAAATAAGTGACCAAAACCATAATTAATCAAGATGAAAATAGTATCTTTATAGTAATATAACAAAGAGACGAGCTCTAATAATATCAATTATAAAAATTATGCCACTCTTACTCATTTCTTAAATTATTTATAAGAATTTATATCAATGAAAGCCAAAGTATACTCATGTCTAGTATTAGAATAAAACCCTACTAAAATTTATTGGAAATACACTACGAATATACCCTAAAATAGGTTCAAAATAACATTATAATGCTAAATTAATTGAACTCTATCACCAAATAAGTGAACAAGACTAATCATCTACAATTCTAGTTAACAAATTTAGTACTAGACAGTAT
>JARHVA010005274.1:275000-282500 GCA_037957365.1 Torreya grandis | reverse complement strand
TATGTGGCATGTACACTAAGATTCAGTGGTCAATTAGGATTGGATTAAGGTGATGAGATCGTATATGTTGAAAATTAATGGTAAATGAACTATAATGAATTTATAAATCTATAAGATTAATCCCCCTATCGATTTCATCTCATTTAATTTTTGAGAGATTGAGTAAAATTAGCCTTATGCAATTTCAAAATCCCTAGCGATGATTAGAACAAATTACAACCTATGTGATTTAATTTAGTGCCCTCTATTCCTTATATATTGAATCATACTAAAATATATTAAACAACCATGGTATATTAATCTAGGTGATACAAGGTACCTTTAACACCATCCATATTTCCATCAAGGGCTCTACTGAATACTTAGACATGACCTTTGATGCAACTATGTTTGATGGCCTCTATCCTAATTACTAAAATTTATGGAAGGTTTTAGATCATTTTTATTCATTTGGGCTGGAATAAGACATCTTATCTAATCATAAATAGCTCATAGTGGACCTACTCCCATTCAAGTGATACAACCTTCACTACATAGTTGTCAAATCAGAAGTAATTCCATGTATAGAATTATTGTGAGGCATGTTATTCAAAGGTATAATTTGAAATGATGGTTATCTATGCTATATTGACAAAAAAATAATTATCTCATGAATCTCTAGAGAGGCATTCATGAGGTATTTAAGTCTCCCTATCCCTTACATTACATTTTACTTTCATACTATGGTCACTTGGAAGAAAAGAAATAATCTAAAGTGAGCAATAGGAAAGTGGATTCTCCCAAGTGATACATTTAGTTTAAAATAACATATTAATAATCTCATCCATATTACCTAATTTAGGATGGGAATTATCATAGGCATGGAACTATTGAATCAAATCTTTGGCCACTCAAGCGTCCACTTCTTGAATTTAGAATGGGTACCCCTTTAATACATTATCAGTACTTCAAAGGACACATATGCATTAGGGGAAATCATTAGTGCCCACATACAATAATAAATTATGGATAAAGATAATAGGGCACAAGGGGGTAAATTTTATATGATATCATACTATTAGATGAAGTCATGGGCATAATGGATAGGGATAATGGAGTTTTATGAAATCTTAACCCAGATGTTATCAATAATATAATATGTGACTATTACTCTTTCATTAAAATATACTAATATGATAGGAACATCAATATAATTACATACAACCTCTACCCTTAGGTCTAGATGGCCATTCATGGTTAGCCTTTGTCTAGGATTTCACCTAGCATTACCAAAACACTTGCCAATGTTAGAGACTATAGTCTATACCCCAATTACAATATTATCATGGTTGTTGGTCATAAGGTGGATCCTATTCAACTTCCCAACATTATTCTTGATAATGTGGATGAACAATAAATTTATTTCCAAATATGGAATGTTATAGATAGGGAGCTAACAAAGAACAAGAAATGTATCTTCCATAGCTCCCATATCACTATTTGGAGGATTTAGTACACCATAAAGAGGTAATTAAAGGAAGCTAAGAATGTGAGTAGAGCATATGCATTATCCACTCTTCGTCATACATATTGGGATACCCATGGGAAAGTCCAAAAAAATATCCAGAGCCTTGTCATCTTGTATAAGCATAATCCATTTGATCATGAATTATTATTTCTTAATGCCAAGGATGATCAGGAAGTAAAAGAAATAGTAGTGATAGTGGGCTTAAGTGAAGACTTATTGAGGTAATAGAATCCATCCCCTCCCTCACACTCAAATAAGAAAAATCTAGGATCCCATTGCCAGGAGGATGGAGATCCACTAAATTATGGAGTGGTAGGCCATACCAATAGCTAGTAGACTAGGGACAAGATCCCCAACATCCAACTATGGCTCAAAACTAGCAATACGAGAAGGAGAAAATACAAAGTGAAGCATTGGTGGCTAAATAACACAAAAAAATCAAGATATAGAAGAGATAACTATTCAAAAAAAAGAGGAATAAAATCTTCTATTTAAAGTATAAGTTATTTAAAGCATTAGTTATTGAACTATGAAAGGTTAAGCAAGAGTTGGTAGAGGATCTGACAAAAGTAAAGGACATCACAAATAGGCAAGAAATGGGGATCATTTTGGATTCTTCTAATGAATAATAAATGACACATATTATGGTATCTTAAATATCTCTAACATTTAACATGAATACCCCTCCCCTTCCCTAGTAGGTGACTTCTCTATAGGTGATAAAAATGACATGATGTTGTCAAAGGAAACCAAAGGGAGATATACCTCATACCCCATCCATGGAATCACTCACAGAGGTACAAACTTCACTAGAAGGTGAGCCAAGTCAAGAAGTGGACTAGGAAGAACTAAATCAATCCAAGTTATTGGCCATGAAAGCACTAAAACAATGGAACCTCTCACCAAAAATTCATCTAGTAATGTTTCTCTTTTCACTACCTCCTTAGGCCTTTTTCATTTAATGACTTTACCTGTTACTTATATTATAATATTATAATTGTTTCCTCTTTAATTCCTAAATAATCATTTTAGTTGGTCTTCTTTTCATGCACCTAGCCTATAATCTTTATATTTCCACCTCTACTTCTTTAGCATCCACTATTGCAATTTCCTTTCCTTCAAACACAACTCTTTCTGTCCCAACCATCAACCAACCCATCACCTAAATTATTACTTCTTATACCCAATTAGGTCTACCTATGCCTTTCTCAACACCATTCCAAACCAAATTAGTAGTGACTACTAAGAGGGCTCCAAAAAATCAACCAGTCTATGTTGTGCACCTAATGCGACAATTTAGGAACATAAACTAGTCCAAAATAATTTTTCCCTCAATGCCCAATCCCTCCCTTAAACATAAGCTCAAAACTAAGGAGCATGCACAAGTAGAAGCTCATCTATCAGATCCTTCAAATATTACTCTTTCGTACTAGGCCAAAGAGTTAAGAACTTTAACCTCTAAAAGGCCCAATCTAAAGATTACTGATATTCCCATTATAAGATCCTTGTTTGGCAAAACTAAAGCCTCAATTTAGAGGGTCAAAAAAAAGAAGATTGAGGATAGTTCTGAGAGAGGGTATATTTTAGAGGAAAGGGAAGAAGTTTATTCCCTTTCAAAAAGGCAAAATAAGAAGAAGGGTTAGTCCCCATAAATTTAGAATGTCAAATAGTATATGTAGACCCATAAAAGCTTAGTTTTGACTATCTATGACAAAATATAACTATCTAAACAAGAGCTAAAAAAGAGTTGGAAATTCTCAGAGAACAATAATAGGGGATAAAAGTTCCCCTTAGTATAGAACATGATGTACAAAATGTATCACTTAGGTTATATGATAGTTTAGATACAATTCATTATTTGAGATTCTAATTGGCTCCACATGTGAATTTTATAACAAAATTGTTTAAGCTTTTAGAGAAGATGAGAACAAATTGAATTTATTGGTGTTGTACACCTCTAATAAGGCCTTCAGCCATATAGATTTAATGACCCCTATAAAGGTATCTAATGCATTGAATTTGTCTTTCATCAGAACATAAGATGCCTAGGATTAGGTGTCATCTTCTGAAGCTCTCAAAAATAAGCTTGCATAATAGGAAAATCAAGCAACATAAATTTTGATTGAGCTTTAACTAACCAGAGTTCAGGATAAAAAAGGGAATATGTTATCACACACTACTTTTCAACAAATGATTTAACAAGTTTTAGATGTTTTCAAATAGAGTTTACAAGGACTCAACTTGGAGGACATTAAAGCAAAATTGAGCACATCAAGGTGGAAGGCAATAGAGGTATAGGTCTTTTAGATTGGTTTTGGATCCTCTGAGATAGATTATGCAAGGATGATGGAATAAACTATTATGGTGATAAGACCTCATCTTCTTAACATGAACTTAATTCATGAATAACATGAAAAGGAATAAAAATGTTACCAAGAGTTGTATGCAAAAAATAAATTAACATCAATTCCAATTGCTGATTCTAATCCATAAGCCCCACCTATAATGCCAATAACAACACTACCATCAAATACAGTCCCTTCTAGTTTAATAGCTACTTTAATGCTAACTCACAACTTAGTTCTAACTATAACTCTAGTCCAATCAATGAGTTCATCAACAAGTCACTTAGTGATTAATGACTAATTTATATTAGATTACATGGATTTATCCAGAAAACTTGGTTAAACAACCCACAAGCTCAACATATTATTCCATCACTTAGTTGTTTCTCTTCATGCCTACAACTTGTTCCTTAGAGTGGAACCTTGTTTCATAGAGATCCCAAAAATTTAGAGTCTACTTCATCTAAATTTTTTAGGGGGTGCATGAAATCCACATCAATAATTTGTTATAAAAAATGGTTAGTCATAAATATAAAACCACCCTAGTATAAGGTGACATCAAAAAATAACAATAAGAATATATACATAACATGGGTATAACATATAAAAAAATAAATCAAAATAATGGATTATTTTTTAAATTATCAATTTAGTATAACTAAAAATACATATATATTGTTTCATCATATATTTGTTATAATATTTATCCATTAATCATATCTCATCCCCATCAAATTATACTACATGAAAATATGGAAGCAAACATAAAAAATATGTGAATTGAAAATATGAAGCATTTACTATTGTAATGGTACAAATAAATGGAAATAAAAAACTTCAATAAGTAATAAAACTAAATAACTAAAACTAATTAAATACAAGAAATATTATAAATTAGGTAAAGCATAGTAATAAAGTAACAAGTCTAATATATAAAAACAAATGAAAACTCTTATTGTAAATATGTTAAATACACAATAATTAGAGGATTAAATTGGGATATAAACTACTTGAATCTCCATTTTTGTAATAATTTAGAGATAGGATAATAAGCTAATGATCACATTCATATTCATAGTCAAGCTAGCATAATCAATCATGAAAGTATGGAGGTCTCACCAAAAGTGTATTGAGAGTATTGATAACCCCAATATGTGATTACGTGAAGAAATATGATACATGTAGACATATATATAATATAAAATATTTACATAACCCCTTAAATATTATAAAATAATATAACATAAAAATATATCTAAAAATAAAAAGGCAAAGAAAACAAGTGAGAAAATAAAAAAGGACAATTTTTGAGAGGCTTAAGATATTAGTTTAAGATGTTTCTTACGAATTGAGCTGTCAGAGTAGAAAGAGAGGAAGGAATAAAAGGCCCTCAACATTTCTAATTTCACTTTGAGTGAAAAAAATAGAACACCAATGTAGACATGGACAAGAGTGAAAGGAGTAGAAGGAATATTTTTAAAATAGGGTATGGGTAGGAAGGAGATAAAGTGGAAGGAGGAGAATAAGATGACCCAAATCTAGGAAGAGTGGGGGTTTTCTAGGCCATTAGCAGCATCCCCTAAAATTTTGACTAGTCCACTGGGTAGGAGAGATTTAGAGAAAAAGAATGATGGGTGATAAATAATTGAGTATAGTATTTTACATGGAGTCCTCAAAAATAACTAAAGTAGAAGACTTATTTAAGCTAAGTGACATATATACAAAATGAACTGGCAGAAGGCCCATGATAGAAAGGTGGTTATATTCCATTGGTGAGAAGAAGATTTTTCAAATAGTGTATGGGTGAGATGTTTGTATAGTCAAAGGAAGATATGAAGATGACCTAGATATAGGATGACTGGAGGTTATCTACCTCATCAAAACCATCCCCTGAAAGACTATATATCTTACTAGGTGGAAATCTAATGATTGATGGAAGGAAGTTTTTAGAAGATTTCTAGAAAAGAATTAGAGTATAAGTTTCATTGAGCATTGGTAGTAGATTTAAACATTTGAACTTGAGTTGGGTTGGTTTATGCACTGGTAGAAACTCTATGATAGAAATAAGGTACTCTAGAGGAACCATAGTACAAGGGTTGTTGTTGGTGCCTCCCTGTGGTAGATCTACAATATTTTAATTATACTAGGAAAGACGAAGGATTGGAAAAAGTTTAGAGTCTAACATTTCAATGCTTGGGTGTGTTTCTCTTCCTTTTAAGCTCATGTTTTATATTAGATTTATCTTATAGGAGCCTATTTCATATAATCATTGGGTTGTTTATTTTTATCCCGCTCCCATTAAAAAATGGAGTAAGTTTGGTGGATTTATAAGGTTTCATCTATGGAATTATTATCAAGATGGGATGGGTGTTAGATGAATCCATTCCTGTGTTTAATTGACTTAAATAGATGTTAGAGGATTTCATGTTTTATTCCCTATTATGTATATGGGTAATGGTGAATTCCATGTGTTTCACTCAAGCATTGAGACTAACTTGTTTTATCTTTATGTGTTATGTTTTGAAGGAAGATGGATTTTGAGGTCAAGAAGGATCTATTTTATTGAATTCATGATTAATTGTATTAAAGTGGATGATAGAAACTTATACCCTTTTCTTTTATAGGTTCTCAGATCCCTAGTATTCCTCATAATATATGATGAAATCAGATCTAATATTGATGAGACATCCTTGGGGGCTATGGTTCTATTTAGACATGTTTTCACTCTTGATGTATTTAGGGAATGAAGAGGATGTGCAAAAATTATGTTGAAGATCAAATTTGTGGATCGTAATCAGTTTTAGTTGGTTTTTATTATGGTAGATATAAGAAACCAATCTAAAACATGTTCTATTAGAGTGTATGATATATGAATCCACCTTTCTAGTTTCAGTGGGAGGAAAACCCAACTTGTGTCTTAGCTTCATAAAGGTTGTTAGAAGTCCTAGGTGGTAGAAGACCTTTTTATCTTGGTGGACTCTTTTCTACAATGTAAGTCGTAGGGAATTCCTATTGAAGGGTTCTATCTCTTTGAGTTGAACTAATTTGTAACATCATTGATTGTGATAAGGTTATGGGAACCTTAAAACCATTTTGTTATGGTTGTGGGAGCCTTAAAACATTCTTTTTGTTTGTTTCACCAAGGTTGTGAGAGCCTCTAAACCCTCTTATTTTACTTGTTATGGTATTGGGAGCCTTAAAACCCTCTATATGTTCTTTGTAAATGTTGGGAGAGCCTCCAAACCCTCTTGGTTTGTGGTCCATTTGTCAAAACCCTCTCTTTGGTTGTGGACCCAACTATCAAAACCTTCACTTGTCTGGTTCATAGCTTTGGCCTCAAAAGCATTTATCTTATCAAATAAAAAATAGATCTAACAATATTCAACATTTATTCATCTTATGAACTATGTATCAAATTAAATATATGCAATCATTTATAATACTCATAAGAATGCTTATATATTAATTAATAACTCAATCTAAAATGCACATTTTGGTATAAACCATTAAAATTTATTACATAGTTTATGGATTATAAACCAAGAATATATAAAATTAGCCCCATGATATTTTTGTAGGCATTGATTACTTTGATTTTGTAAGATATGAATTCAGTAAGTGTTAATCCAAATCTCAAAAGTATATAGT
>JARHVA010005274.1:120000-270000 GCA_037957365.1 Torreya grandis | reverse complement strand
TTACACTGACCTACAACTATCCAACTCACACTAATTCCTCATACTATGTAGTTCGCACTATTATTCTAGTTGTAGAAGTTAACTATTATATGTCTCTCAAATATTATATTTATAAAATTTCATTATGATATAATCACATTCCATATTTATAGCCTTGATTACATTAAATTCCTCTTACAACCCTAATCCATTTACTTACTATGTAAATCTAATTAATAAATAATCATGCATTTATTCCACTATATGTTTTAAACATATAATTTCTAAAACAATAGCATTAATCCCATTTAATTTATATAATCAATTTATTTCATAAATAAAATTTGATATACTTTATTTCATTTATTTTATCTAATCCTTTTATTATATAGATATGTCACTTCCCTATTTTTATTTGATCCATTCAACCTATCAATGAATTTATTTTTTTCTTTCATGAAGAAGTACCTAGCTCATGTGTGGATAATTATTTTCAATTTATTTTCATCAAATGGTTATATTATAGTATTTAATAAAAATAATCCTTACTAATTTATCCTAGATACTGAGTCTCACCTTATAAATTAGATGTCTAGTGGGAGAAAATTATGTTGGTCCCACTCAAATCACCCAATAATTATTTATAAACTTCAACCAAAATTTAGTTGCACATCATTTCATTATCATTTATCATAAAATAGTCATCACATAATCATGTGTTTATGCTTTGATTTTTGTATTAGTATCTTAATTTGAATCATGCATTCTCAAAATACACATAAAATAAAACACACAACTCAGCTCAAAATTATTCCTACTCAATATTCATAATATAGCCTTGATTTATAATAATAATTATTTTATTTATAAATATTTACATAAAATTAGAGATATATTATTTTTCATGAATAAACATTACATAAATAAAAAGTGCATCTATGAAAATAAATCTTACAATGTAAGAAATATTTTCTTATTGTCATTTATTAATTGAAAAACCTTATTTTAATGTTACATGGAGATTTTATGCATGGCATTAATTTATCCTACTTACACTAAATGTCTCAAGAGAATATATCCATAAAAAATACATAATTTATCATCCCTAGTATGTAGGATATTATGCATGATGTATAGATCCATCCATCTGATCTGCAACTTTCCTGGATGTTTTACATATTGTGAAACATACAGTAATACCTTGTTCCTTGCACATAGTGGCATTATCCTCAAATTCTTGTCATGACATATTTTAAAGTATTCTAACTCCATTATGCCAGTAATCTCTTCTCATGAAGTTCATTTATATCCTAAAGTCTTGTCAAACAATATAGATGTATCTAATCACACAACATGATAAATATGTAATTTTGATACCTAAAACTGTATTGGAAACACCAATTGACATAGATACACCAATTAAAAATGGGTATTATTATTCAAAATATTATATTTAGTTGTGTTGCTCTATAATATTGTGTAAACTCTATGATCCCAATATTTTATACCAACATCATTGATCTAGGTAAAGACATTCCTTAACATATTTCTTAATGCATCAATTTTACCATTTTGTAGCAGATGGTATGGTATATTATTGTGATTTTTTAACAATAAAAAGTTTTTAATCTAGGATGTTCTTATAATTAACCTTAGATTTTGTATTAATGGGGTATATAGAAATGAAATGGCACAAGGGTGATAATCAGATCTATAACTTACCAATTAGACTATAAAATCATATATAAGCATACACTAAAGTAATTATGTTGAGATAGTCTAAATATATAAATAAAAACTATGATAGCTATATAAATGACAAATTAGTAATGTACTTGGCTTCTTCTAATGATAATGAGATTTTAAATATATACTAGGTAGAGAAAATTTAAGGACATTATGGAATAATAATCATATTTTGGATCTGACACTTATGGTTCTCTAGATAGTAATGCCATCATGGGATGGTTGAATTGACGCTATAGTCTATGTTTGATGTTAGTTCCCTATATATAATACTTACTAGAATATGACACAACCACCTAGATGATTATAGGTTTTGATTAGCCTACTTTGGTACATTCCAATATGGGTCATGGTTTATCATTCCTTATGAAACGGAAAAAACCCTAGTTATCCAAATTCATAGTGTCTTTGGGTAAA
Organism: Torreya grandis; assembly: GCA_037957365.1. Taxonomy (NCBI): domain Eukaryota; kingdom Viridiplantae; phylum Streptophyta; class Pinopsida; order Cupressales; family Taxaceae; genus Torreya; species Torreya grandis. Next base: position 267,858 of record JARHVA010005274.1, on the reverse strand, counting down.
AATGGGTTAGTGGGCACATGATATCAATCTAACCCAAAATACCCCACTTTAATAGGGTGATACCTACATAGAAAATACTCCATATAAGGTCTTCAGGGCTTGTGTGTGAATCATGCAGTATGTGTAAAACAAGTAAAATAATGACCTAGCTTATAAAATTTAAAATAAGGATCTTGGGATGCTCCATTAGTACTTTATATCTATAGATGTTAGGTTCTTATGATTGGTATGGAAATAGGAATAAATATGGAAACTTTATTCAATTAAATTCTCTTTTTTTTAAATGGAAGTTAAGGTATGAATGATGGTTCACTTTGTATTTATATCAATCCATTCATAGTAATAATTTGCATTAAAAAACTTTGGTTTACCATTAGGTTATTATTCATTTGAAAATTAGATGGCTTTAGGGCACTAGAAACTTGTGTTAGGATAGGGTAGTCGCATCAACACTACTATCTGTTTTGAACATTAGTGTCTAGGGAGTAGGAAAGTAGGTGCAGGTTATGAACTTGTAGATATGAAATATAAGTACATTATAAGAATTATTATCAAGATATAAGGATTGGGTCATCAACATAATATAGTCAGACTAAGAGATATAGGCTAAGGGTCACAAATATATATTAGATGCAAGACTTATAGAAGTAAAAAAGGTAAAGAATTAAGAGGAACAACTAAGGTCTGAGGTTTCCAAGTGTACAATATTAAGGTGCTATATAATCATATAATGTCATATACATTCACCCCCCTTTAATCAAATAATGAAATTACTAGTTTAAAGGCAAAAATAGATACCTGGGTGTGTATGCACACCTTTTCTTTGCATGTGCCCAACTTCAGTGCTTTGTTGGTGACTAACTTGAAAACAAGAGAATGCTACAATATAAAATTATTTTATATAATCTATGTTGAAAGTACTTGAAATAATTTGAAATTTAAAGATCAATCTTTAGGATCCTACCTAAGTTTTGATGTAATTGTCTTGTCTATTGACAAGTTACTTTGTATGTATCATTGTAATGATCTAAAACTAAGATTATGAAAAATATAGATGAATCTTTAAATTACATAAATCCAAATAGAGAGAGAGAGAGAGAGAGAGAGAGAGAGAGAGAGAGAGAGAGAGAGAGAGAGAGAGAGAGAGAGAGAGAGAGAGAGAGAGAGAGAGAGTAAGCCACATGACCCTGACTTTGGATCAAAAGTAAATTGCTAGATTAGAATTAACATTAGATTAACTATACAACCTAATGATACTTATAACCTAGTGAATCAGGATGATGAATGCCAACTTGAAAACTTATTAAGATTAATTTATTTTATCATCTCAACCATAAAAAAAGGTGAACCAAATGCTATAGTAGATTGGCTCAATAAAAGTTTGCAAAAGTTTGTGGTGTATTAGTATGAAAACATTTATGATGAGGTAGCAATCAAGAAAAGAGTTTTTGAACTTGAAACTAATTTATATAATGTAATAATAGGCACATATTTTGTAAAATATTATATTCATCTAAAATGTCTCTTGAGTGCCAAGAGTGTTACTTGAGACCACCCATCTATAGATTATTCCGAAACCTCACTTAGGGCCTATTTAGACACTTATCCATTTTTTTTTATGGGTTTTATGCATCCCTAGACATCTAAAAATTAGTCCCATACCCTCCCTTAGGCATGTAGGCCCTTATTTCCTTAGGTTCTTACACCTAAATATTAGCACCATAACTAGACTCACACCATAATACTAGTGTCTTTGTTTGGTGTTATTGTCATTTTCACTCTTTTTAGCCCTAATATATATCTTTTCAATTAAAAAAACATTTAGGGTTAGCCTAGACATATTTAAAACCTTGCACATGAATGAATATATATATATATATAAATATACATATATATATACATATATATATACATATATATATATATATACATATATACATATATATATATATATATACACATAGATATATATATACATACATATATATATACATACATATATATATATATATACATATATATATATATACATATATATATATATACATATATATATAGATACACATACATATATATATATATATATATACATATATATATAGATACACATACATATATATATACATATATATATATATATATATATACATACATACATACATATATATATATACATACATACATATATATATATATATACATACATATATATATATACATACATACATACATATATATATATATACATATATATATATACATACATATACATATATATATATATATATACATATAGATATATATACATATATATATATACATATATATATATATATATATATATATATATATTATGGCCATTTATGCACTAGATGGAAATTAGATGAAAAAACACACAAACAAACTTAGAAGAAGTTGTTAAAATCAAGATTATCAATACATATTATACTCTACTTCTACATGCAATCATATACAACCCTCCTAAGCTTATAATACATATATTTTAAGTCTAAAACCTCACTTAAATTACTCAAAATAGCATTCATACTAGTTTTAATTACAAGTGCACTAGCACTTATTTGGGGATAACTACATTGGGATTTATACCTCCTTAGAATATTGGTATGTAGGAAAATCTCATCATAATTGGGTGTTAAGGATGTCTATCCTACCCAAATAACATCACACTTTTTCTACTTGTGTTAATAAAATGTACTAATCACATGAATGTAAAAATCATTTAAAATAGGTCACAAATAGTGAATCAAAGTTTATCTACATAATAATAGGCTAGGAAAATTTAGACATAGGTGATCCTAGAATTATAATTAAATTACTACATAGAGGAAATCATCACTAAAGTTGGACACTATTTCCATAACACTGTTATCCAAGTTATAACATTATTGTCTATGAGGGTTTCTAACTCCTAGATCTTATGTGTGACACTTAGACCAACTCTTATATTACTTTTAAACTTATACATACTTCATCTTAGGTAATTTATAGATAAGTATTAATTTGTTTCATTTATTATGTAATCACCTAAAAGGGGTAATTAGATCCTAAGAGTGTCACTTGAGTTACCCTATTCATAACATAACCCTAGACCCATCTTAGACCCTTATACACATATTTATAGTCATTGTGTAGATTACATTCACCTATAGTTATCCAAAACATAGTCCTAGAATTGTCTTCCTAGATAACAACCCAAATTTCTCTGTAATCTACCAAGTGGATATTAGCACCACATTTAGGACACTGCAACCACATGACACTAATGCTCCCAATTGGGTGTTATTTTCCTTGTCCCTAGATATTCCTAATGGATACTTTTAAAAATGTGTTCCCCTCTTAAGGTTTTCCTAATCACATTTTTTTACCTGTATAAGATACATACAATGATAAATAGAATTCTAAGTGAACTCTATTCACTAGATGTAAAATAGATGAAAAAGCACATTCAAACCAAAGACATGTTGAGAAAATTTAAGGTATTTGATCCCTATTCTACAATACTTTTGCATACTACCATCTATTTAATCCCTAAGCCCAATTTTAAAATATTTCAAAGCTCAATCAAATTCAAAGCATCGAAGTCTACTCTCCTTCTAGTCTTCATTTGTACTTGCATTAAACACTAGGTGGGACAAATTACATTGGGCTTGATCCCTGTTCAAAGTATTGGTATGTAGGAAACTCTCTTCAAAGTAGGGTTCTTAGGATGTATAACCTATACTAATAATGAACACAAAATTATTGGTCATGTCATACTTTTAAGGAAGATTAAGGTTTGCACACTAAATCTAGTATTCTTGGCACAACACAAAGCTCTAAGTTTTATGTGCACAAAAATAAGACCTAAAAACATAGGTTTAGGTGGTCATAGAAAATAAGAATAGTCTTGTAAAGAGGAAATTAGTAACACATTAAGGATACTACATAATCATGGCACTACTATCCAAATGGGGTGCATATATCTAATGAGCAAACATACACCAAAATAATGTTAATGACACTCATAAATGTCCATAACTCAACTTTTAGAACCTAGGTCATCTGTGATACCCAATTTTAATATAAGTATATGTTTATGCATATTTATTTCAATTTTTATAATGTCAAATAAGATCAAATGTTATAAAAAATAGTGATTAATTATCAAAATTTATTTAATTGATTCAACATCTCATCTCTTTAATCTAAACATAGGATTTACATCGTAAAACCCTAAAAGATTAATTCATTTGGTGAACTCATCTTACTTTGAATATATCTTCAAACCCTATATTTCATTTATCCAAATTTTTATGCAATAATTTAGAGCTACACACTTCTAATTTTTTGGTTTTTTAGAAAACCTATATAATTAAAATCAACTTCACATTAGGGTATAAATTTATTTTACATATAATTTAAATTGGTGCAAAAGAAAATATAGATTCAAAAACCCTAACCCTAGATGATCTTAGGTTTTTTATATTTTTTATCCTATTTTTATTCACTTCTATTTATTTTTTTGAATTTGTATATTCTATTGCATTACCTTAATTTCAATTTGTTTACTATATGTCATCTAAACAAGCTCTCTCTTCCAATAATAAGTACTAGACTAGGTTGTAATCCTATAGAGAATATTCAGATTCCTACTATCTTAAACTATAAGAAAGATAACAAACCTATTAAAACTATAGATATGAATCCTTAACACCCTAATTATGTGTAATTCCATGATAATGAATTCAAAGATGAACAATATAACCAAGATCAATATGGGGTCCATATTGAGAATCAAGACACACTACCTCCACTTAATGATAATGACATAATTATGAGCAAAGATGAGTTATTACAAGACTTTAGAGATATAATTCAAGAGCATCCCCTTTATCATTCAATAATTATACAATCCATATTAAAAATAAAGAATAAGATAAATAATGTTCAAACTTCAACCCATCCATTTAATAATGTTTTTACACCTCCATTAGGGCCCATTCAACCAAATCAAACAGCACAACCTAAGATTACTATTCAACCATCATTGATAAATACACCACTTATGTCTAGTTACTCTATTCTATATGTACAATTTCTTATATATGAGGTTCTTATTTTGTATTCGAAGGTGTTACATCTCAAGAAGGGAGCAATTAGTCCATCGCATGCCTTAGATTATAACATTCTCTTACATACACATTTGGCACACACATAATAACATCTCCTTTTCCATACAATTTTATGGTAGCCAATCTCACATTATATGATGGAAAGGGTGACCTAAAGTGTCATCTCAAATCCTTTTACACAACATGCTTGGACTATATTTCCAATGATTGGTTTCTTATGAATCTATTTACATACAGTCTCAAGGATTATGTCCTATAGTGGTTTTATGATTTTCCACATCAATATATAATAGAATTTAATCCCTTAGCCAATATTTTTCTAGCACACTTATCTATCAACATCACTGATAATGTATCAAATGCACTAGTGGCATAGTTAAAGTAAAAGTCAAATGAGCCTATCACTAATTATGTCTTCTGATACAATACAATATTATCCAAATTGATTAACCCCATGGTAGATAGAGATATTCATAATATATTTAAATAGAGTTCATTACCAGCACTACATGAAGCTATCTGATTCAATAAGTTTCCCACATTTACCAATATGTGCCACATAGTCAAGGAAAGAGAGGTTAAGATCTTAGAAATGGGTAAAATAAAGTACACAAATAGATCAAAATAAATTATTAAGACTTAAAAAAAAACCCCATATAAGGTAAGGGACATATATGACCAAAGTGATCAAAATTCCATAATCAACACAACCTTTGATCCATCTACCATATTGGTTTTATCTGATCCTCAATGCAAATTATTCATTAATCTTCTAGAATCACTACCATGAGTTTTGAAAAAACTATTAGAATACAATGTTCTATCTCTCCATGCCATTAAATATGATGATATGATATAACCTCTTCTAAATATTTATGATTTAAATGCATGCTATGAGTATCATAGGGCACCAAGCCACATGAAAAACATATGCATTAGTATAAATTGTAAGATACATGATCTCATTGAGGATAATGTTATTGATGTGGGAACACCCACATAGGCATTGGAAAAAAATAAAAATAAAGGCTAAGTAACTAAATATATTTTTATATCCTTTACCAAATCATATAGATAATGACATAGGGGGCACATTATGTCTTTACTATACATACTAGGCACATCCACCACCAAATGTATATCACATAACTATAAAAGAGATACATCCACTACATATAATTATTGGCATGTATCACAATATAGTGCCACTTAGGCCACTTATAGCATTTTCAAAGCAAGAGATTATGGATGATGACAAATATTTACCTATGTTCTTCATATGAACATATATATACCACCATCTTATTCACTATGTTATGGTTGATAATAGGTCAAGCATAAACATGTGCACCATGTCACTCTTAAAACACTTGAGCTACATAGAGTGGGAATTATTCCCCATATATAAAATCTTTAGTGGTTTCCATGGCCATGTTCAGAGCTCCATTAAGGATATTTTACTTTCATTATAGGTTGGACCAGTACACAGCCATTTGGTTCTTAGTATTACTAAGTGCAGGTGTATTTGATATATTATTAGATAGGCCATGGTTATAAAAACTCTGAGATATCCCATTTATAGTACACTAATGATTGAATTATATACATATTAATTAGGTGGTTAAGGTTGAGGGTGTCCTGTATGAGTGTCCTCTACCCATCCCATATGCTTTTCTAGCATAATTTTTGGCTATATTTCTAGTATAGACACTGGTTATAGTTCCAACACCATTACTAGATATTAAATAATCATTAGCTATGGTAGAGATTATAAATCCTATTAATACATCACAATGTTTAGGATAGTCATTACAGCAGTCTAAGTCTACTCCTACCATATATACACATACACATACTCTTCCATGAAGACTACTACTAGAGATACCCCTAGGTCAGTGTTATGTCACAGATTCTAGAGGACCTTCCTCTACTTAGTTTATATTGAGATCAATTTTATTGGTTTTTAATATTTTTTAGCATAAGGAACATACATCACCTACAAATTCTACATCTACCATATGGGTCCCTAAGACCCCTATGGTTTATAAGGAATCATAATCAGTGTTACAACATCATAACATCCTTACACATGCATCTTTAGACTGAGATTATATATCATAGTAGATCATGGGCTCACAATTTCCATTTCAAACCACACACATAATCATAGTTCCCATATTCAACATAGGTCACAGTTATAGTAAGTTAGTATTATTCCTACCCTTATACATAATTCCCTTTTTCTCGCTCCTTGTACATAGTTTATTTTCATTTACTTGTACATAACTTATACTCAAAAATCTCAAAAACAATATAACATGTAAAAGTATAAAACCATTCAAATGATTTTTGAAACACACAAAATTTATAGATTGTATGCATTTTTATGTTTATATTTATATTACTTGTTATACATTTCATATTACTAGCTATCCTAGTATAGGTTTTTTTATCATACACATGATTCACTTTTTCTTATTGAGTGCTTGAAAATTCCAGATAGGACTTTGATCCACTATACTAATTAAGACCAATTATCATCTAACCATTAGGTGCATCTACACTAGTTTAGGTTTACACATTTGATACATTTGCCCATTTAGGGGCATATCCTACATAGTTATTATAACCAATTTTTACCTTTACATACTATACATTTTAGTTACAGATTGATTTATCTTGATTTTGATCATTACTCCTAATTGTTCATATTTTTTGTTACTATCACTAGTTAGACTTAGCATGTATGCATCATAGCATCTACATAGATTTGTAATACATAGTTATACAAGATTTCATTTCTATTTTTCCTAGTTTAAACATGATTGTGTTCCTATGTTCTTCCATCTTTGAGGGCATTTGAATATGTTGTTGTTCTTTGGATCTACACCATTTCACTATTTTTATGCATTAGACACATTCTCGTGTCCCTTGTGTGTGATTTATTGATTATATATGTTGAAATTTGAGCATGTCCTTGTATGTGGCTCAATGCCAAATTACTTGGTTTTTGCATATGTGGACATGTGAAAATATCCTTGTATGTCTTCATTCTTATATTTAGTGACATGTGACCATATCCCTTGTATTGTGTCCACTTGGCCTACCTTTGTGTACCTCATTTTCTTGTAATTATGATTCCTTGTATTATTCTACACCATGATACTTTTATTTAATTGTTACACACACACACACACACACACACACACACACACACACACACACACACACACACACACACACACACACACAAGTTTTTTATACTATGAGGGACCTCATGCATCTACCCTTACTAATTGGGAGCCATAATAGATATCATGACTCATCCACCTAGGTAATTACTTATATTTTATGATATGCACATTGATTACATGTATATTGACACCAATATGCAATTTCATATTACACCATACATCTTACATTAACTACTCATGCTCATATACTTTTACATTCTAATGTTATGTTTGTACATTATATTATAATATCATGCATATGCTTTAGCTAACACATTTTTTAGAAATACTTATTTTTAAGATAGTTATACATATATTTTACAACTACCATAAAAGTATAGGGCATTCACAATGGTTTATCATAGAGATCATACTCCTAATTTACTATTCACAGATAGGTTTTAGCACACAAGATCAATTTTATAAATCAAACATAGGGAAGACACAACAACAAATAGAGACATAGACAATAGTTTAAGTTACCTAAATTTTAGACCAAGTATACATTAGGACATATATTGGGACACTATCATGATAGGGAACTAATTTCCATTATAGGGTACTACTATCTATTATCCCCAGCTTTAGGATGGTCTTGATGATTCAGACTAGTACACCAAGTATAATATATATTTGCATAGATACAGTCATAGGTTTGACAATTATGTTTAGATTTTGCTCATATTAATTCCTTTCAAATAATATTCATACAAATTTATAATATTTAAGGGCATCATGCACAACATGATCATTCCCACATTTAGCTCAGTTATATAAATTCAACTAGTACATAATTAGATCATATTTAGTATACATAGATAGAAGATAAGTGGCATGTGTATGTAACATAATTTATATATACTTAGTTACACATAGGTTGATCATAAGTAATGGAAAACTCCATGTTGTTCTCTACATTTTATACATTTGCTATCACTATCTAAGTTGTCACTATATTAATGCATTATTTCATCTATAATGGTCGACATTATTGAGTGGATGAGAGCCATATAATATACCTAAGTATCTATATAGTAGATATAAAATGTTATATTTACTTAGATAATTCTATCATTTTACATAGTTTAGTTATAGATGCATCTACTTCACATGAGTGGCGAATGATGGAGTCATAGGCTAGTTGAGTTTTTAAGCCACCCACATGAGAGGGTTGAACACACTTACAATATTATCAAAGTTATTCACAAAGATTAGGGGTGGGATATGATGGAGTCAAAACTAGATTATGCTCTTGATCTACCCATATGAGGATTAAGAAATCCATCAACTCAGTCCTATCTATTTAACAATATGATCACCATATACACTCACACACATAGGTTGTAACTAGTTTCATGCATTAGTTCACATACCTAATGAGGGAATTGATTTAAAACATGTTGCACATACACAAACCTAGATTCACATGCTCATACTCAACTACATGGGCTTCACTTCCAAGGTAAGTCAAGATATGCTTCTTTTTCCTTTATACTAGTCATTTCTCTTTATTGGATTACTAGCATAAGGTGGGTTGGGGGGGGGGGGCGTAATGTAATCACCTAAAAGTGGTAATTAGATGTTAAGAGTGTCTCTTGAATTATCCTATGCTTAGATTAGCCTTAGACCCATCCTAGAGACATAGACATAATTTTTTAGTTGTTATGTAGACCAAAATCACTTATAGTTAGCCAAAACATAATACCAAAATTGTCTTCTCAGATCCCAACCCAAATTGATCATTAGTTTATGAATTGGACATTAATTATATATTTGGGACACTATAGCCATAGGGTGATAGTGTCCCCAAATGGTCACTATTATCCTTAGCCCTAGATCTTCCCAACAGATACTTTTTCAAATGTGTTCCCTTCTTAAGGTTTACCTAAGCACATTTTATTATCTACACAAGATACACAAATCTATAAAAACCATTCTAAGTGACCTATATTTGCTAGATGGAAAATAGATATAAAAGTACATTCAAACCATAGATAAGTTGATCAAAATTAAGGTATTTGATCCCTATTCTTCCATAATTATGCATATTACCATCTAAAATAGCCTCATTACTAGTTTTAAAATATTTAAAATCTCAACCATATTCAAGGCATATAAGTCCACTCTCATTCTATAATTTAGTTGCACTTGCATCAAGAACTAAGTAGGAGAACTACATCAGGCTTGATCCCTCTTCAAAGTATTGGTATGTAGGTAAATATCTTCATAGCAAGGTGTTAAAGATGTATATCATATCCTATTAAAAATTATATAATTATTTGTGATGCCATACTTATAATGAGGATAAGGTTTTTCACACTAAATAAGGTTTTCTAGGCAAAACATGGAACTTGAGGTTTCATGCATGTAATAATAGGACTTATAAACACAAACACTTGTGTTCCCAAAAATTAAGAATATTCCAATAAAGGGGAAATTAGTGTTGCATTAGGGACACTACACAAGTATGGCTCTACTATCCATATGTGATGATACTATTTAGCAAGTAGAAAAACACCAGAACCCTATTGATGACACTTAGAACTATCTAGATCTTAGCTTTCAAAACCCAAATCATCTACGACAATTGATTTTAAGATAAGTATATATTAATGCATATTTATTTATATTTTTCAAAATTTAAATAAGTTAAAATTCTATAACAAATTAGTGATTAATTATTTTAATTTATTTAAGTGATTTAGATATCTTAGCCATTTAATATAGATAAGATTTACATAGTTAAACACTAAAAGATTAAATCACATTAATATTATTAGAAGTATCAGATTAGCTCAATTATTTCACAAATAAATGGATATATTTACTAGATATTTTATTCCTTAATTTATTATACTTAAACCATTTAAAAACCTAGGGATTAAATACCAAAAACCCTTAAAATTTAAATCATCTAGTGAACCCAACTTACTTCAAACATATTGCTTAAAATCCTAGTTTACCATTAGGTTTTACCTTCTTATTTCTAGAATTAGGTTAGCTATCAATTTATAGCCTTTCATCATGATTATCATGATGGATTTAATCCTCTAATTTTCATTAAATATTTTTGTGGTTTGTATTTCATGCCTATTACCTACCTTTTTTAGGTAGATGCATATGTATGTCACTCCTCTCATGTACCATGTTATAACTCAGATTATTTCAAACATTCATCTACCCTCTCTTGAGTCCCACTTCTATGAGTATCATTTTTACATGGTTTAATTTGAGTTACCTCTAGTTAATATTAGATGATATGAATCTCAAAGGACTCCTCTTATTCCATGTCCACCTAGACCAGTTGATTACCTTTACTCACATACTACCTCTACTAATCACCCATAAAAAATAATATATCCTATGGTTCAATCTATTACTATAAAAAACATGATTCCTCCTTAGCCTATATAGGAACAATAAAATCCCACCATCCATCCTCATCCCCAAAACATAATAATGGGACCTAGGGTTTAACAAAGAGCATTTGATATTTTGGATCAATTTATAAATACACTATCTAAGATTTCTATATTGGAATTAATCCAAAAGGTAACCATTTTCAGATATATTCCTTTTCAAACACTAAATCGTACATGTTTTACTCATGACATAGAGCCAAATTATTTTTCATCTATCATAAACACTATCAAGGACATTGATGATGTTATATATTTTTCCAATGAGGATTTTCCCTCATAATTAGTTATTGATTAGAATCTACCATTATTCATTTAGGTATAAATTATGACCAGCATTGTTAAATGATTTCTAATTGATAGTGGTTTAGGACTAAGCATATTCAACCTCACATTGTATACATACTATGGGGGTTGATATAACATCTATTCAAAATACATATAATAGAATTAGAGGTTTTGATGACATTCCTAGACAAGCATTAGGTTCTATTACATTAGATATTACATTTGGGCCAAAAACCATACCTACATAGTTTTAGGTGATGTCTAATGATTTTCACTATAACCTATCACTTTGGAGACCTTGGATACATGGTATGGAGATCATACCTTATACCTTATAAAAATTTATCATGTTTTTACATGATGGATACTTATACACTTATCCAATAGATAATTAGCCATTTAGATATTATAGAGTAATTGAGCCTATAACCATAAGTGTGTATATATATATATATATATATATATATATATATGGGACACCTCATGTTTTCATAGATTACCTAGCTCACAATATTGTGATAGAGCAAATGCATACATATTAGGTTGGGGAATCTAGCACCATAATCCATAAACCCATTCTAGATCCTCTTATAACACAATCAACTTCACCCATGATGGAGGAAGACCCTCTTATAGTACAATTATCCCTACCCATGATGGATGATGGAATTATGATAACATAGTTACCATTACTTGTTAATTTAGCAGAATTATATATTCAAAACTCTGGTTTAAATTCATAGGCATCCATAGAGGATGATACAACACCCATTGACATTAATGATTAATTATGTGGATTGAGATTCATACCAATAAGGCCCATAGAGTACATATATGATTATAAGGCACTTATGCCTTTTACCACACATGAAACACCACTAGTTCATAGTCCTACAACTATAATTTTAGACACTCAATTATAGTTATAGGTAAATTCCTCCATACACTTAGTACATATGGTAATATCTATGGACATTAACCTAGTTATATGGATTTAAAAAGGTAATTCATAAGATAGACCACATCATAGTCTATATATATTACTTGATATAGGATTGATGGTGTTACCCATAGTTCATCATAGATCCATTAACAGATTATCATAAAAGAATAGTTGACCATTTTTTATTTCCATAGGCTTAAGGACATGATACATATACATGCTCAACATTTTAGTAGAATTTGAAAATGTTCAAGGCTCAGGACACTATTCATATTACACAACCTCCACCTCCACCAATAAAAGCACCATAATGAAATATTCACTGACAAAGATACTCATGAAATGATTTATTGACTATCCAAGTATTCATCTAGGATTGATACATCCATTGCATTACTATAAATGAGGATTTAGATCCCAAAAAATGAACATTTTAATTCTTACAACACATAGGACATCAATAGAGTGAGATAAAACATGGTATAAACTATTAGGATTTTTTAAGATATATCACACTACTAGTTTTATGTGGCCTAAATGTGTCCAAAATTTTAATCTTCATCATGAGCACAAACACTCATATATAGGTTATAGTTGGTAGCACATGGTTATAGGTAATAGAGGTCATATTTGATCACATAGATTTTTTATTTTTAGTCATGAGGGACATAGTTCAAATTTTACGTGATGGCTCAAATAAGAATCACAAATTTTGTATAGATACCCCATAATCTGATGTGGTTTACCCTAGGATTGCATGGGAGGATTCTTAAATTAGAGAAACATGTTATTGGGATACACAAAATCTAGACTAATGCTAATTATAAGTCCACACTTATATAGATAACATTTGTATAATGATCATAATGTCAATGATTTATTTACTTTTGGATAGATTTAGTATCTGACATTGGATGACCTCCCACTAGATATAGCATTTGATTACCCATATCCCATGGATGTGTTATTAGGTCTATAGAGACATTACACTTCATTTGTACATTATCTCATTTATTTATAACATTTACTTGTACATAAATTACTTTATTCTTGTTCCATTTGTATAGTTCCATTTTCAGGTTGCTTATAGAAAACACAAAAACATTCAAAGTTTTACTCAAAAAATATAAATTATAGATTTTATGCATTTACATGTTTATATTTATTATACTTTCTAGGTACTACACATGATATATATATATATATATATATATATATATATATATATATATATATTAGTGTAGTTAGTTTTATTATAAATACATGTTTCACTTATTCTTTTTGAGTGTTTTTTATTGCTTACAGGACCCTGGTCCACCACATAGATCCAAATTTTCTACTAACTACTCACTCAAGGAATATAAACATGCTCCTCTTTTGATACTTTCACCTAGTTTGCGGAATATTATACACATTTATAATAGCCATGTTTCATATTTATATACTCTATATCATACATTTAACCTTGCTTATATATTGATGTTGATCACCCTACACTACACATATTTTTGTTGACTACTACTAATATAGACTCAGTTTATGCACATCTTTGCTATTATACAAATTTTTCACACATGTTCATTTATAATTTCATTTATTTATTTACCATTGTAGACTTTATTGTGTCTCTATTCTTCTATATATATTCAAGGGCATTAAAATATGTCATTATTATATAGCTCTATGCCATTTCATTTCATTATGTGTATGTTTTGGACATGTACCCATGTCCTTATGTGTGCCTTCTTAATTGTGTATGAAAACATTTGAACATGTTATTACATGCAGATCCATGTTATCTTGTTTGTTGTTTCCATATGTATACATTTAAACATGTCCTATATGTCTTGTTTTCTCAAATTTGGTGACATGTTCCCATGTCCCTTATATTTTGGCCCCTTGGTCTACTTTCCATCCCTCATTTTTGTTTAATGCATGATTTCATGTATACATCATGACCATGACAATTGTCTCTTTCTTGTTACACACTCAAGTTTTAGATGTCATGAGGGACATCATGTATCTCCCCTTCCTCCTTGGGTGCCTTGATGGACATCATGCCCCATCCCCATAGGTCGTTACTGAGTTTATTACTCATATTTAGTGTTTATACACATGCTTACATTGTTATATCTATCTTAATATCATTTTGAATGATATATATATATATAATATACATCATAAATTGCCAATTTATGCTCATATTATCTTACATGCTAATGTCATGTATACACACTATATTATTTTATTACATAAATATCATATATTCTCAGGATAAGACATATCATGTAGAGCCTTTTATTTTGAGGATAGTTATTGCTTATGTTTAACAATGCCCCTCAAAAGAGAATGCATTGATAGGGGTTCATCACATAGATTAGGCAATTTGAATGCACTAAAATTACATTTTATATCACATAGGTACAAAATATAGATTTGAATTTCATGAAAACACAATGTAAAATAGTTAGATAGAGATCAGAGTCAGTTTGATAAAAAAACAACATAGTTAGACACTAGAACCGAATGTGAACACTAGTTTTATAGTGCTAATGTCCAAAGTATGGTGTTACTATCTAGTAGCCCTAGAATCATAAAATTCTAAAATTTATAGAAAGGCTCAATAATTAAAATCTAGGTTTTCATATGTTTAGTTATATATTATTAGTTTTTCTCAATTTTACACATAATCATACCAGTTTGGTTAGATTGGGGGCATAATGCATGGCATGATCACTCCCATTTTAGTTCTAGATACTTAGATACATATTATTATAGCTTAATCTAGAATCCATATGCTTAGATATTATATTTTGGGGTATGTGCATGATACGTTATCTTTGTATGCTCACTTTTTCACTACTTAATCATATGAAATGGAAAACACCATGTCATTCCTTGTGTTTATAATTTATACACCATTTTATCAATTTATAACATAGTTGATGCCTTAATATTTCTATAGTGACTGATATTACCATGTAGTCCATGAGCTACAAACCTAAGTACCTAAGAGGTCCTTGAGACTATTTTCATTCTAGAGTTCTTGAGTGGCTACAAAGTTGTTATATATAGTCTTAATTACAGTCATACAACTTTAATTATATTTCAAAATTTATTTATATATGCATCTATTACACATGGGTTAGTAATGATGGAGTCATAGTCTACTTGATTTCTTGAGCCACCTACATAAGAAGGTTAGACAAGCCATCAGTTAAGTCTAGGTTATTAATAGGTTATGCTACACCAAAAAGAGGTGGTAAATGATGTATTCAAGGCTAGATTGAATTATTTATCCACCCACACATTATGAATAAGAAATATATTCAACTCAATCTAATTTATTCATTCATTGATCACTAATTACACAGACATAGGATGTCACCAAGTTTATGCATTGGTTCACATACCTGATGAGGTGTATTCATTCCTTTCATCTCTCTTTTCTCTTTACTCATTTTGGTCTTTGTTTTTGATATCTCTTAAGTAAGGAATATTTCTATGCATGTTTCATTTATAAAACACATAATGGCATGCTTCACATACTCAAATCCAACTTCATAGGATTCACCTCTTAGGTAAGTCTAGGTATGTTTCTTTTCCTTTATCCTAGTCATTTCACTTTGTTACATTTATAGAATATGAGGGATGTAGTCATCTAAAATGTCAATTGAGATCCATGACTGTTACTTGAGACCACCCATCCCTAACTTATCCCTATACTTATCTTATGGACTATTTAGACACTTATCTAACTTTTAATTAGGCATTAAATATGCCTAGACATATCAAAATTAGTCCCAAACCATCCATTAGGCATATATGCACCTAGTACTTCAAGTTCTACCAAATAGACATTATTTCCATAACTATAAAATAACACCACAATACTAGTGTCCTAGTTTTGTGTTATTGTCTTTATCCCTCTTTTTATCTGTAAAAAATATCCTTTCAATTCAAAATACACAGTGTTGGCATAGACCTATTTCAAACCCCAAAAAAACACCAACTCATTATATATACATGAATTTTTGTCCTTTATTAATTATATGGAAAATAAATTCACATACACACAAACAATCTCACAAAAAGTTCTGGATAATCAAGGTTATCAATCCCTATTCTTCCCTAATTCTACATATAATAATCTATATCCATCCTAAGCTCATAATAGATAAGCTTATAGTCTCAATACTCACTCAAAGTACTCAAATCAACATTCATACTAGTTTCACTTGCACATATACTAGCACTTATGTTGGAATTACTACATTGAGCTTGATTCCTCCTTAGAGTATTGGTATGTAGGAAACTCTCATCATAATAGGGTGTTGACGATGTCTAGCCTACCCAACTAATATCACACTTTTTTGGTTGTGTAAATTGAATTCCATAACCACATGGAGATTTAGGGGTTTTCATATAAAATCAATCAAAATAGGTCATAGATAACAAAATAAGTCTTGTCCATATAGGGATAATCTTGGTAAAATTAGACATAAATGCTCACATAAGTATAAATAAGTTATTCTACATAGGAAATTAATGTTAAAAGTGTACACTAGCACCACAACACTACTATCCAAGTTATGACACTATTGTATAGGAGTGTTAATGACACCAATATCTTGTTTGTGACACTTAAACTAGATCTTGTACTAGTTTCTAGCTTATGAATCCTTCATCTCAATTATTTTCTAGCTAAGTATTCATTTATTTCATTCATTACTATTATTAGAAATATCAAGTTAGCTCAGTTATTTCACAATTCAATAGATATATTTATTACATTTTTTATACCCTAATTTACTATACTCAAACATTTTAACAACATAAGTATTATACTCCATAAACCATTAAAATTTAATCACATGTGCACCTTGGATGTGTCTCATTCTAAAACTATTTATAACAATAGTACCAATGTATACAATTCTACCACAACTATGAATCTAAATCATATAATTATGTAAGTTTAGATAACACGATTCCAAAGAATTCCCACAATATATATGGAGAAAACTAAAAACTAATATAAGTACCAATGTGGATGAGATATTTCCAAAACATGCCCCCCTATAAACTAGATATGCTTAATACTAAATAGGTGTGGAGAACATTCTTCCAAATCATGCCCTCACTGAATCCAAGAACTATGAATGTGTGGAAGGCATGCCCATATGGCATACCTCCATTCAATTTAAAGTACCATATATTGAATGAGTGTGGAGAACATGCTTCTAAATTATGCCCTCACTAAATTATAAAACTAATATAAGTACCACATATTAAATGAGTGTGGAGAACATGATTCTATGGCATCCCCCCACTAATATGCCCCCTTATTTTGAGGTGAATGAATTATAGGAACTATTACTTACTTCACCTCAAAAGGATAAGACAATTGTATAATCCATTAATGTAACCATATAAAATATAGAAGGAATAAGTTTAGGTAGATAAATTACTAAACTAAATTCAACCAATATTATCACATGTAGGCCTAATATTTATGATAAAGATAATGAAAACTTATATACAGTAATATTACAAGTTCCACAAGAACACACCAAGATCATAACAAACAAGTCAAAATATAATAGTCCAAGGAGACCAAAAATAAGGGGCATGTTCAAATGCCACATAATTTAAGGGACATGATTTAGTCAAATGTCTAAAAAAGGCAAGGATGATAAATTCAAATGTCAATACAACAAATAATGACATATGAAAATTTCAATGAAATCATACAAAGGCACAATAACCTCAATCAAAGGAACATATTCAAATGATCAAATAAGTAATATAATCACAATTCCAGACAATCCAAGAAGTGCATAAAGTAAATCACAATAACCCATCATAAACTTGTCATATAAACCTTTGGATCTAATGTGTTAGGAAAATAATGTCAAGTTTATATCATATCAAGTACATTGTGTAAGATATAATTATAATAAAATCATGTGTAAATACACATGTAATATCAAACATGATAATGTAGAGTGATCACTGAATCATATAACATGTGTGTATCAAGGTCAAACAAGTAGATGCCCCCAATGTCCATATGACATGAGTAAAGGGAAAGTAAAACATTCAAAATATGAAAGTATCATGTATCTTTTTATTTTGATACCACACTCATGTAAAATCATGACACATATGTTCATCTAGAAGAATTGAGTATGTCATTCTTTAACATGTAACTAATACATGGATTGTAAGGAGCCACTAGAACATGTAGGTACTAAAAATGTTTTCTGAGTTTTTTATTTCTTATTTTTTTTGGAATTTGGTGGAAATTTTTAAGAGGAAGGATCATCTTCTGATTCCATCGATTAGATTTTCATAGATATATCCCCGCTCTAAGTTTAGTGTAATACCCCATTTATTATACTAAGGATCATATATAGGTTTAATACATATAACTGTGGTATTAATGGTGCACTACATATGTTAAATATGACTTAGTGGTTGTGTAGCAATGTCATGAGTAGTGGGAGTAGGGATTATTAGAACCCATCATTAAGTGCTTGTTTATTTTTTTTGGTATAGTAGCAAAATGTACATTTTTAGGTTCTCTAGATATTTGATCATGGTGTGTAGTAAAAGTTAGACATTTCATGGAATCAACTTTATGTGTCTAATGTAATGGTCTCTTAAGTAATGGCCACCTAATAAAGTGGATTACTTGTTTTTTACCCTTCTGTGGTGAGTTTTACTTAGTAGGCTTGATAGTTATTTTTATAGGTTTACATTTATTTTGTTGAAGAGGATGCTCATATATAATTTTTCTCAACTATAATTACCCAATTGAGATGAATGTGTTTAGCACACCCATGCACTATAAATAGTATTGATTGAAGAGTGTGTATATAAGATATACCCAGTAACATATCAAAAATTCTTATCGAAGGGATAAATGAAAAATTATTAACCCAATGTGTGAGACTGACATGGAAAGTCAATTCAATCTTACCAAAAATATTTTGGGAGGTCCCATTGAATTCTCTAACTACTTTAGTATAAGGATGTAAATATTGATGAGTATAACTCAAGTGTGTAAATAATGTCATGGTGTAAATATTTTCACTTGCACCATCATCAATCATAGAAATATGTATAGGGTGTTAGTCAAGCTATGATCAAATGAATAAATAATGAAGATCATATTCATCATCATTAATCTTACTATCATCAAAGGAAACATGTTTTTGAACCATATGAGTTATATGTCATGTGTAAGTACCAATAATCTCATCTAGTGTATGCCATAATGTTATGGAAGAGGATGTTCATTATATGCCATTTAAACTTTTGGCTCCATCTTAGTATGGTATTGCAAAGTATTTTTAAATATTTTATATTTATGGTGATCAATAGGTTGTTATCCTTATTCCTTTGGAGGATACTTAAATATAAGTTTGTGGTCATCAATAATATATTATATCTTGTGCTTTGAGGTAAATAATTTTCTTTTAGAATGTCTTAGTCCTTGATGATAATCATAATAAGCATTTACATCATATTCTTTAGGTAGAGGTTGACTCATATCAGACTCTATAGGATGAGTGAGAGATTAAGATGTCACTCTAGTAACTATAGGAGTAATGAAGCTAGGGACAAAGGTAAACAAGATAACTATCTCCTGACAAGTTGATTAGGTTTTTGTCAAACTATGTTAATTGTGGTGGTTGTTTCCTTTTTAATCTCAAGAGGGTTTACCTTATAATTTGGTTTAGTCATGAATTTTGTAATATATGTAGATGAAAATGGTGTATTTTCTACATAATTGAGCTTATTTAATGACATAATCTTTATTTCACTAACCCATACAACATGGCATAAGTCACCAAAATATTTTAACTTATTAAAAGATAGACTTGTACCCAACACACCCCTTTTCTCTGATAGGAAATGGGGACCCAAATTTATTTGAAATATGATATTAATAAGGAAACCTTTTCATATGTTTTAGAAAATGTTTGGAGAGTTGGGAATTTTAATTTTCTTTTGGTTGATATTGGCATTATGTTTATTATGTTTATGAGATTAACTTATGCACTGTAGATGAATTATTCAAGATAATTCTTTTGTCTTTTATGTAAAAATATGTTTAGGATGTACTATTTTAGGAAATTTTTAGTCTTACTCTCTTCAATATTATTCTTTTAGAAGCCTCATCTTATCAGGAAAATTATTGTAGGCTCTTTATCTAAAAGAATTCTTCTGAAAGAATTCAACCTATCGACCTTTGGCCTTAAAATATTTTGGCCCATGTAAAAATCCCCAAAACAATTCCTTGATGGATTATCACTTTGATCATTTTTGACCTTAGTAAAGAAAAAATATTTCCTATTTCATAAATACTAAGTGTCCTCACCAACCCAAACTAACAAATTTGAAAAGTGAACATTGCATATTTAATATTGTATGAACTTGTATTCAATGCAAGATCTTATATAAATGATATCCAACAATTAAAGATGTCATTTGAATTTAGGTTATCTTGAAATCAAAGTATCCTTGTCTCTAAACAATGATCAAGAGTGTAATTTTATACTTTGAAGAGTATACAATGAACAAAAATCAAGCTAGAGTCGAGTCAATCACATTAATATATATGTATACATAATGTAGAACATATTGAGCAAGACACACACATGAACACATAGCTATGTCTTCCTCATCAAGGTCATCTTGAGGAACTAATCCCCCATCTACATTTTCAATCAAAATTTCCATATAATTTAGAGACACCATCTTTTATGGGGGGTATTTAAAGACAAGTATTGTAATTATTTGTAGCTTTGGGATGTAATTAATTTAGTTGATATGTTTTCACTTGATGATGAAATAGTACTATCAAACCTGTTATTTGTTCAAAAATTATTGGCCTAAAAGTGATAAAGATTACATTTTTATGTAGTAAAACCAAAGTTCATGCCATGTATTAACCTTCTCAAGGATTTATTCTTTGCTGGTAAGATATCGTAAGATGCCTACCTCTTTCACTCCTATGGTGACATAGTGGTCACATGTATATTTGGGAATGAATTTTGAAGTTACCTATATCTCTAAACATATTATATGCATATTATGAGAAGCATACCTAGGTCCAATTCAAATATGAAACCTCTATTATAAATGTGCTCTCTTCATAGTTACCCCCAAGCCAGACTATCCCCTGGTAAGGAATGAATCCAAATGGATCAATCCCAATAGATAAATTTAGGATGGGAGTTCAAATAGGTATGGATTTACTCAATAGGTTATATGGGATGCCTAACATCTATTTTTCAGATTTGGATTGGGATCTTTTACTATATATGATGTTATCCCATGATGTTGCTTATGACTTGGGGGAGGTGATTAGTTTGAGGTTGAGAGAGAAAATTATACATAAGGATAAACAAACCACTCCAATGGGATACTTTTTTATGATGTTGTATTTGGTTAATGCAGTTATGGGGACATGATATAAGGATTTGGGAAATATATGAGCTCCATCTACATATTACATAAAGAATATAATTTGTGACCATTTTCAATTTATGAACATATATGCTTATCATAAGCACATGGTTAAAATATATGAGGATGTGTATCCACAAGTGTCACAAGCCATCCATGGTTCTACCATACCTCATAATGGGAAGAATATTTTGAATAATTTGAGTGGTAAGGGTGATTACTTATTATACCAAGACTTTATATTAATTATGATCTAGGGGAATAAGGTGGAGCCCCTATGTCTCCTCAAGTATTTGCTTGATAAGCTGGTGGAATGGGAAATTACTTTTAAGTTGTAGAAAATCATTGAAGAAGATTTAGCCAAGTATAAAAGGCCTTATTTTTTAGGAGCCTTATTGAAATTAGTAAAATGACATATTTTATGGGGAAACATCTTGGTGATGTAATAAAGTGGAATTGATATGGCTTCTCTATAATGCCATAGATATATTGGGACCCCCATGGGCATATCCAAGAGCAAGTTCATGGATTCAACATCCCTTACTACCATCAACCATACTTTTATGAATTTATTTTCTTGAATGTTATGTCAAAAAAAGAAGTTCTAGGGTGAGTACAAATTATTGAACTATAGAAAGATCATTTAAGGATGATCCAAATAGAGCCTAGAATCTTTAATAGGGAACTATATAGTTGAAGAGCCCTTTTTAAGGGATTACAACATTTAGAATCCTAGAAAGGGTAGTTTAAAGAGAAGGCAACATCCTCATCTCAAAGACTTCCATTAAAATTGAAGTTAAAATAAGTCAAGAAATAACCTAAGATCTCTGAGTTAGGTGTACTAAGAGGGGGATAAATGGGAGATCTTATCAATTTGGATTCTAATGAGGAAGAGATGCCTACTACTAACACTATTCAAGTCCTTATGGCTACCCCTAGTGTGTCTACCATTTCTTCTATTGGGGTAGCTACTACAAAAGTAGTAGCATCTTCCTTCTAGGACTCTCCCATTCATGGAAGGATCTCCTTGGTTTACACTAAGAAAACAAGGACTCCTATAGGTAGCCCCACAACATAAACATCTCAAGGCTTGCCCATTCCACCTATGATCTTGTAATAGTCAAGAAGAGGTGAAGTAATCATAAAAGACTTGGCAGATGATTTAGATGAGGAGGATAAATTAGAGGAATCCAAGGCTCTAAGTATTCAAAATAATCCAATTAAAATTCAACTACAATGTACTTATGCCTTCTACACTTTCCCTTTAGCTTCAATTTCCATCATTGATTCATCATTTGTATCTTCTATGAAATCTCCCACACCTTTTTACTACATCCACCCCCTTCTTTTATTCCATCTCTACCTTCATTCCTTCAATTTATACAATCACCATTGATCCCTCCACATCACTACAACACCATATGCCATATACATTCCCTTTGTGCTTGGTGGTACTTCTCTTGTGAGACTTTGCAAAAGGAAGAAAGCATCCAGGAAGGTATAAACTGATCTAGCCACTCCCCAACTACATATCTAATCTACACAACTTTATCTTCTACTCCCCACTTCCACTTATACTGAAGAAACTATAATAACCAACACAAGGATGGGGAGGAAGGCAAAACCTTGCATTATTATGGTCCATCCATTTACTCAAGTTGGAGGAGTGGACTAGTCTAAGACAATATGGCCTTCCTTTCCTAATGTCTTAACCATGCCCAATAAGAAGCAAAAGAAGGAAGAAGTGGAGGTTGAATAAGAAATTATTAACACTACTATTGAAGAACCTCTTAATATTTTACCTTGGTCCATGGATTTTAGGGGTCTAATGCTAACTTATAAGGTCACTGACCTCCCCTTCACGTCTACCTTATTTTACCCCTAAATTGCTTCCATAAAAAGAGTTAAGAAAATAAAATTAGAGGATGACCAAGGTGCTAACATCATTATTTAAGAGTAACATGTGGTGTTGTCCCTAATTAAGAGGCATAAAAAGTATCCAAGGGAGCCTATATATGAATAAAACCTTTCATAATTGGCTTAGACACACAAGGATGTAGTAGTGGCCATCCATGAAGTTACAAATTTAGCTTGATAAGAGCTAGAGGAGGAGGTGTTGGAATTATGAGCACAAATTAAGTAGCTTAAGGAGTAATCTAGTAAAGTGCACATTCTTGTGAGTATAAATTTTGAGGTTAGGGAATCCACCTATAAATGATATAATTATCTTAAATCCATGGAATTTAAGAAGGTAGAGATGGAACCTCACATGGTCCAAGCAAATCAACTTTGTATCTCTTTAGCCTAGGATAGTACCAGGCTCAAAATGTTAGTTTCCTAGTCAGGAAACTCATTACACAACCATCTGGATCTAATGACTACATTGAAGGCATCCAATGCCCTAAAATTGGTGATATTTATACATGATGATGTCAATGACTAGTTACATATAGTTATAGCCTTAATACTAAAGTATCAAGCACATGAGGCCCAATTCCTCCACATTTTAAACAAATTAAAACTATCTAGAACAAGGGATTCTACAATAAAATTTATTAGTAGAATCAATTTTGAAAAAATCATCTAAGAGTCCACTAATAACCTCAAAGAAATCATATAAGGCATGGTGGTGGAGGATATAGAAGAAGAGTTAAGCAAGGTCAGAAAGACGGTGACCAAGGTGGAGATCTTTAGAGGTAAGTTCTAGGAAATAAATAATGAACATGTAAGACTCCTAAGAAAGACTAAGAGGCTCCACCAACCCTTGATACTTAACTTGGATATCATTCATCAATATCATGAGGTGGCAAATAAATTTTACAAGGAGAATGAGGTGAAGAATCAAGCTTTTGGTAGTTGAGCTACTCCTTCAAGTTTTACTCTGACTTTGATTCCAACTAAATCCCATGCACCAATTTGAACCACTCAACCTTAGCTTTATGCACTATATATATATATATATATATATATATATACATACATACATACATACATACATACATACATACATACATATACACACACACATATATATATTCCTTTTATTTAAAATATATTGTTATAACATATTTATTTTGTATTCACTTGTACATTCACACATTGCATTCTTTTGAGTCAATTTTTCTATTTATAGCTTTTTAGCTTAATAGGTTTTGACCATAGTTAGAACTACATGTTCTAGCTGCCACATGTAACTAACATGTATAGACATAGAGGATTATAAGACCCCTCCTCAAGATATACAAATATAGCTATACAGCCCACTCTTTTTTTGGGTCAAAAAATTTTGTAATATAGAGTGAGAGCCATTTTGGTCATCAAGTGAAGGGTTTTAGTATTTTCATTCCAATGTTGTGGTGTTAGTTGTTATTTTCTAAGGTTGTTTGCTTCAATAGATCTTTAGTGTGCTAATGCTACAAATATATTCTTGACTAATTTGATTAATGTGTTCATATTATATGTGTGATAGCTATTGAATATTCATAAACGAGTTGATTAAAATAGTTAAGTTATACTGATACATTTTTTTGGATGTGCATGTGTGTTTTCTTGGTGTAGTTTTCTGAATGTATGCTATAGCTACCTTAGATAATCTATTAGCTCAAGCCATAATATCCTAATAAAAGGGTGTGAAATAGATACCTTGATAGGAAAAACCTTTGTCTGAGGCTATTGGACTTCTTACATCCCCATTCCCTAAAACTCTTTAGCTATGTCTAGTTGCTTGTGAGAAATTTCTACTAGTGGTAAGCACCAATTTTAAGAAGACATAGGTCTATCTAGAAAATAACCAAGGAAATAATACCTAAGACTCAAGAGGATTTATTTTCTACCCTAGCTTACTCTCATTTTGTGTTTTGTTATTAATATCTACCCACTTTAGAATAAAGGCTAGCCACCCATCCAACTTATGTAAGAATTCATCTTGTTAAGAATCCACACCTCCATCCAAAAACCTTTGTTAATATCCTACATACTTTAGTAGTTATTCTATCACTAGGTTTTCAAAGATTACATACCTAAAAATCATGCCCTGGAGTGGAGTTCAACTCCATTGAGATCCTAAAATGTTAGTGGCTACCTTTATATGGCTATGGTGTGCATAAAAACCATATCAATAGTTTTATTGCTACTAGAAGAAGTGTTAAATTTACTCCCAATAATAGAGGTTAGTCCTTGTGTGGAGTTACACTAGAATCACCCAAGAGAGTGACTAGATCCAATTTCTATCTTATTTTATTATTACCACCCTTGGCAAGCCATAGAATGCCTAGAGTTGTGCTAACAACTGTAGTTTAGAACAATCCACCTCCATAAAGGTGCCCTTCACTTGTAAGGAACCTGTTACTTGTTAATCAACCAATGGCTTAGAGATAGCCTTAGTTAGTTGGATCTACCATTGTTTTCCTAAGGTATGTGCATTATTTACCCCAAAACCCCAAAAATTATCTACCATCCTTTTCTCCTTCAAGACTAAGGACCATATAATAACACCTTAAATCTATTAAAGCTAATTTTAGATTAATGAATGTAGTTGATAATGATGTTGCATGTCAGTTATTCCCTTTCACTATAATGGATGATATTTATTATTGGTATTTTAATCTACTAGAAAAATCCATCACCAATTGGGAGGATTTTCAAATGGCTTTATTTCATAGTTTGGATACGTCACCAATCCTATACTGATATATCAACACTTTACCAACATGAAGAGGGAACCTAATGAGCCCATACAAGATTTTAATTTAAGATGGTAGAAGATGTATAATTATTTGACCATTAGGTACAAACCATAATTGACATTAGCATTAGAGTTATACAAAAACACCTTAGACCCCATTGCTACTATGTTCCTGATAAGAGCACCTTTTGCTAATACTTTGGCACTAGAATTTGAAGAAGTCATTAGCATCAATAGATAGCAGTCATTAGCATCAATAGATAGCTCAATTTATAGGCACCTAGGATACCTAACCTCAATAATGGAATCCCAACGCTCAAAATGATGCCACATGTGAAGAAAAATGTTATGGCATATAAATAGAATCAACTATACACATTACCTCCATTGACATAAATGACACAACCAAATTTTGGCTATCTGAATAATCACATGATAGTAGTAGTTACCAAAAAAACCAATAGTCAACTAGGGTTCCCATGGATGTTTTAAAAGGAATGAATTATATAAAGGCCAAATTGGATTCTGTCCAAAAAATGGTTTAAAATTTGAGTAATGATTTTTTGAACATGCAATGAAAATTGGGCAATACCAATACCCAGATGGGCAGCCAGAACACCAAGTTCTCAAGATATAATAGGCCATTCAATAAGGCTACAAATAATATGGAGTAATATAGTAGACTCCTAAAAATAAACATCACTAAAAAAACTCTCCCCAATTAGAGTAGGATACATAATACACCCCAGCATATTGAACTTGATTATGTCTAATTCTATATAGCATTTGACATCTTTTAGAGGGAAGTGACTAGGTATGATCAGATGAATAATCCAACAAAATCACATCAATATCTATGATCTATTAGTATATCCATGTTATTTTAGAATCATAAATTTCCCTTCCTAAAAGAGGATGACAATGAACCAGAGGAAAATTTAGAAGAAGTTCATGCTTTCCAGTAGTTTCAAAGAAGTGTGTATATCTTGAAGAACAAGTAGCCTCTGCCCACATTGAATCCTCCAAACACCTCAACAATTCCACCCAATCTTAAAGAAAACAATAATCCACCCCCTCTAAAAGGGAATAATCCACTATCAAGCATGGAGGAATTGATCAAATTTGGAGGATACAACATTATGGAATATATGAAGAAAATCAAGGCAAATATCACACTTCACGAGTTGGCCCAAATCACTAAACAAAATTAGCTACTATAGAAGTCTATCAATAGAAAGGCCCCCATGGAGAAAACTAGGAAAACTTTAGACATAATGAAATAAGTGAAAGTGGTTAATACCAATGTCATCTACAAGAGGAAACCCAAGATATGACTATTCTAGCTAACCATCAAAGTATTTGGTAAGAATATTCATAATTATCTGGTTGATTTTGGAGCATATACCATATCTATGCCTAATTTAATACTTAAAAATATTGGTCTCACTCCCAAACCTTCAAAAAGATCAATTTCTCAACTAGATAAGACAATAGTACTAGTAGTGGGATAATTAAATAATGTAAACATGCAGGGGGCCTCACAACCAGGAGTCTAGATGACCATTGATATATTGATGATGGATGTACCAGAGGGATATGGATTATTTTTGAGTAGATACTTGTCTAAAATCCTTAATGGATATATTTCAACAAATTTCTCACACATTTGGCTACCATGGAGAGGAATTAAAAATTAGATCTAAATTGATAGAGATCCCAAAATGAAATATCCCATCACTGAGAATAACATCAATAATGACAAGGTAACTTATTATTCTCCCTTGTTAGGTATCTATACTTTCACTATTCATAGTTTAGTGCAAAACTTAGAGCTTGAGGTTTTGAATTAGATGTGGACAATGCATTTTGATGGAGCCAAGTACAAGCAAGGATTAGGAGTGGGAATCGAGCTAATTGATCCCCAAGGTAAAATTATTTTAGCTACCTTTAGATTGATGTTTCCCAATATAAATAATAGAGCTAAGTATGAGGATTTGATCTTAGGACTACAATTTGAACTAAATAATAATGGAAAGTAGATAAAAGTGTTTGGGGACTCAGAGCTAGTAGTCTACTAGATAAGAAACAAATATCATTAAAAACTATCTTATTTGAAGAGGTATAAGTATAAAGTGTGGGATTTAATTGAAATCTTTAAATCTTTCAACATAGTATCACTCCTAAGAGAATAAAAATTAGGTTGTTGATTCATTAGATGCTACAATTGCCAATCTAGATCCACTACAAGAGTCCCAAGTAAAGAGATTTTCCAATGTGTTGGTTTCCTATCCCTCTATTCAAGATAATGTATAAATTTTTTAGTTCTTTAATGATTAACAATAGATGATCTAGTTCTTGACTAATTCAAGGGATTTTAAATCCTAAATCATTGATGTTAATGATGTCAATCATCTTTATCAAGAAGATATAAATAAGGAAGGCATCCTCTAGCTTAAGGATAATTAGATATGAAGTGGATTAGTCTCCCTAGAAATGTCATTCAACATGGATTTATAGGTGTATTAGCTTAGATATCTCAAGGTTAATGAATCATATTTCAAGAAAGAAAATTTGGGGGATGGCCATAATCCATGTTATGTCAATATTGGCCTTATTTGTACTTTTTAGGAAATACAACAAATGCAGGACTTGATCTCTTATTATAGGGATCTTTTCACCTATACATATGACTAACTAAGAGTGTATAACCCCTAGGTCATCACTCACACCATTCCCTTCAAGAAAGATCATAAACTATTTAGACAAGGGCAACAGCCCATGAATCCCATCATAGATCCTATTATTCATAGAGAAGTGGAGAATCTACTGAGTGCCAAATTATTTTCCCCATATGACGCTCCACCTAGGTGGATAATTTTGTCTCAATAAGGAATAAGAATGGAGATATCTAATTATGCATGGATTTAAAAAATATGAACAAAGCTTGTAAAAAGGATAATTACCCTCTACCACCACTAGATGAGGTAATACAAATTATAAGTAGTTATAAAATGATGTTATTTTTAGATGGATTTTTAGATTACATTCAATTATTAGTGTAAGCTAAATATTGGATGAATATTATGTTTACCACAAAATGGGGAACTTATGCATACAAAAAAATGTCATTCGGCCTAAGCAATGTAGGAGCTACCTTTCAATACATCATGAATCATGCCTTTAAAATATTGAATAAGAAGTGGATAATTATTTATATGGATGATATCATGGTATTTTAAAATTATATAAAGGATCACATAGCTTAATTTTGGTCTATATTTGAGTGGTGCAAAAAAGTTAGTGTTTCATTAAATTTGAAGAAAATCATATTTAGAGTCATAAAAGGCAAACTATTGGGGCACATCATCACTAAGGATTGGATCACCATTGATCCTGATATATTCTAGGAAATTTCAAATATTTATCCACCAAAAAGTAAAAAATAGCTAAAATGGTTTTTTAGAAAGATTAACTTCATCAAGAAGTTTATCTTAGGGTTCACAAAAATTGTCAAACCTCTAAATTTCATGCTCAAGAAAGATGCCAAGATAGAATGGAATATTGATGCCAAAAAATATTTTTAAAATATCAAGGATGAAAGATCACAATCTCTAGTATTAATCGTTTTATACTTTACAAAAGATTTATATCTATATTCATTTGCTTTTAAACACAATCTTTATTTTAATCGCATAGAAGAAGGATGAGATAGAACATCTGATCACCTTCATGAGTACACATTTGAAATAAATAGAGCTAAAATACTCCATGATTGACAAGTAGATCTTTTCCCTTATTAAAGCAATGAAGAAATTTAGACATTACATTTTAAGGAATAAGACCATTGCTATTATCTTGGACACTATTGTTAAGCTCACCATATTATAGAACAAGCTAGGAAAATGTCAAGGGAAGTGGATGGACAAACACTATGAGTTGTTCATATAAAGTAGGTCTAAAAATATCATCAAATGGTAAGGCATTGTTTACCTCATGACTAAGCCTGATCCCTGAATCAGTATTAAAGAGGTATGTCAAATGTAAGTTTTTAAAGGTGAGTGGTATATAGATATAGTTTAGTACTTACTTATAGGAACTTATCCCTTAGAATATAATATAGTTAAGAGAAGACATTTAAGGCTCAAAGATACTCATTTCATGATAAAAAATGGAATTATCTATAGGAGTAATTATGAAGGCATATATATTATATTTGTGTTTGTAAAAGAGGTAAAGAAGATCCTAGAAATTTTGGATCAAAAGATAAGCAGTGGTCACCCTACTGGGAATACCATCACCAATAAAATATTGATGTTGGGTTACTATTGGCCAACCATTTTTAAATATGCTCACATGCATGTCATGAATTTCCATGAATGTTAAACCTTGGCCAAAAGGGAGGTTCATGTAGCCATGCCTCTGCATCCATTTATTAAGGGAAAACCATTTTCATAGTGGGGCTTGGACTTCATTGGCATAATAAACCCAAATTATTCTACTAGTCATAAATTTGTGTTAATAACTACATATTATTATACTAGGTGGATGGAAGTAGTTTCTACAAAAAACAATAGAGCACAAGATGTGATTCACTTCCTGGAAGAACACATTACTACTAGATTTGGCATGTTTATTTAATTTGGTATGTGACAATGGACCTACATTTATATTATAAAAATTAATTGAGTGGGCACATGATGATAAAATTATAATTAGGTCAACTTTTAACCACTACCCTCAAAGGAATGGATTGGTCAAGTGAATAAATAAAAACTTGATCACGACAATCAAGAAGTCAATAGGAGACAAGCCTAGAGATTGACACAATATATTATAGTATGTTCCTTGGACAAACTAGATGAGATATAAGAAATATTTAAAATCCTCACCTTAACTATTGGTATATAGATGCAGACTACTTTTTCCTATCACATTGAAGCTACCAACTTATTAGTTTATACAAGACTACATGGAGCCCAATGACAAAGTGGAAAAAAAAATCCTTGATGTAATAGAGATGGAGGATTCAAGAATAAAATATCTATAGACATTTAACAAACACCAAGTTAAAAGGTTGTTTGATAAATGAGCAAAAGTTAAAGCATTCAAGATTTTAGATCTAGTGTTACTATGGGATAAAGCACATGAAAAGAAAGGACAGCATGACAAGTTTTCACCATTACATATTGGACCATATCATATTTTAGATATCTTGGGAAATAATTAATTTCATTTGAAAGACCTATAGGGTAATGAGATAAATAGGTAGTCAATGCATAGTTCTTGAAGCATTACTTCAGAGTTATTCCATCTATGGATATTACTGATTCAAAGGATTTAGATAATCTTAGATGTGGGAATAGAGTATATTTCATGATTTTTAGATTAGATTTCCATTTTTTATAGAATAGGTTTCAAAAAAATTTCTTAGGTTAGTCTTTCCTACTTTCAGTATTATGCTTTCTAGAGTAGTTCCCTGCTTGCTAGATTAGTTTTTTGGTTTTTTTCTCTGATGATCAGGATTGTGTCCACTCTATTTAATACCAAAATTAATCTAAAATAATTTAATGTGGGACTTTGGAAAAAGAGGAAAATTAAAATACTAACACATTTGGAGATTAGTATATAGTTTAGGTATATTTTTTTTGTTTTGAGTCCTTTAGAATGAAAAAAGGCAATTAAAGGTTATATTGTATGGTGTCATAATTATATACTTTTGTCAAGCATGTGGAAGCTACTCTAATTGTATTGATATAAATTTGGAAAGTTTTCTTGTTTCATTAGATCAAATGTACTTATCAAGATAATACTTGTTATAAATGATAATTTTAGGTCTAGGTTTGACTAGTAGGGATGTCCTAGTAATTTTTTGTTTTCTAATTATACGAAGTCATTAGGGTTTTTTTCTCTCTATGTTTTATTGATCTAAACTAAATAAAATAGAAAAAAATCAATCAATTCAAAAGAGAAAAAGAATATTTAAATAAAATTAAAATAAAAGTTTCACATGATGAAATAAGGCTAATGTACCATTCATCATGGTTAAAGAAAGCAATGATAGGAGAAGGGAAGGATCCCAGGGTATCTTTGTTGGGGCTATGGATGCTTAGATAGTAACATAGCAATGTCTGAGTTCCCTTTGTTTTAGTTTTTTTATATATACTAGAATGAAACCTACAACCTTATCAAAGCCTTAGAAAAATCATCATAGTATGGGGTAAATGAATTACATGCTCAACACACACAAGTCTAAGAAATTTGAAGGCAAGTATGTTGTATTAATTAACTTAGGAGTCTCTTTCTAATTTCTGATTTAAGTATTTTTTATATGGCATGGTTCATGAATGGTTTTTTATTGCAAACTAGAGTTTTGGGTTCTCAAATACTTAGGAGTATCCCCCCTATAAATCACCATTTGTTATACCCAACACCCCCCCTTTTTCTAGAATTAAATGGGGACCTTCCTTATTTTTAAATATGATCTTAATAAGGAATCATTTTAATATGTTTTAGGCAAAGTTTGGAAATCTGGGACTTGTACTTTTCTTTTGGGTGATATTGGCATTATGTTTATTGTGTTTAAGAGTCTAACTTATGCACTTCAGATGAATTCTTAGGGATAATTGTTTCAGATTTTAAGCAAAACTATCTTTGGGATATATTGTTTCAATAAATTTTTAGTCCTACTGTCTTTAGGCTTATTCTTTCAAAAGCCTCATCTTATTAAGAAAACTATTGTAGGATCCTTGTCTAAAACAATTCATATGAAAGCATTTAGACTACAAACCTTTGGCCTTAAAAGATTGTAGATTGCATACAAATCCCCAAAATAAATTATTGATGGATTATCCCTTTGATCCTTTTTGACCTATCCTTTGGAACTTTCATAATGACCCTCAGTCATAAAAAATTACCCTTCAAGAATTTTTGAAGTCCCCTTCAACCTTTATGAAGTAGACCCTTTAAGTAGATTTTGCCTCAAAGTAGACCCTTCACTTTCCTTCCACCTACCCTTCAGGACCCTTCCAACTAACCCTTTGATCTATTTATAACTAAACTATTTACCCCTTCCTACCTATTTATTTAGGACACATACCCTTTATATTTGTGTAGCCTACCCTTTGGCATTTTGGAATTTCCTTCAGATCTTTCCTACATTCCCTTTCTATCCCAACCTACCCCCTAAGCTTTGTGGGGGTGTCCTTCATAAGAGTTATTGAAGCCTTTTCCCCATTACCCTTTCTTTCAAGACTTTTATTTTGTGCCTTTGCCAATTAATTTAGATAGTTAATCTAAAATAAATCCCCCCAAGTAATTCCTCCAAGACATTTTAAAAGGATCCTTTTCCCTAAACCATCCCCTTCGAACTTATTATTTTGGACCTATTGTTCTAGTGTATAATCATTGGAACATTTCCTCTAAAGAGTATATACCCCTCAGATTTAGTTGTACCTACCCTACTAGATATTTATCCTAAGTAGTGTGCCCTTTTCTAAGTGGCCACATACCATTTAAAATTCCTAAACCTACCCTCTAAGTTAAATTCACATAGCCTTCAAGTTTTTTTGAACTTACCTTCGAGACCTTTGAAGTGACCCTTAGCCATATGAAAGTGACCTTCAGAGATTAAAGGCACCCTTTAACCCTCTAAACTACCCTTTTGGAATTTCAAAAATGCCCCTCAACATTTATAAAGTATACCCTTCAATAATTTTGTCATCGACAAAATACCGTATGAAGTGGACCCTTCCAATCAAAACTACCCTTCAAAGAATT
The DNA here is from genome assembly GCA_037957365.1 of Torreya grandis. Lineage (NCBI taxonomy): Eukaryota > Viridiplantae > Streptophyta > Pinopsida > Cupressales > Taxaceae > Torreya > Torreya grandis. Next base: position 232,903 of record JARHVA010005274.1, on the reverse strand, counting down.
TGAAAGTACCCCTTTTAACATGAAATAACACTCCCAAAAAATTCCTTTAGAATTTTTACCCAAGGTCCTTCAAAACAATAGTCATGGATGTTTTGTCTAAAATAATTCCCCTCGAAGGAATTATCCATGAACAATAACCTACAATCACCTTTTGCACATTATACCTTTTTAGTGCTTTGTTATGAAGAGAATTATTAAAATTAATTCTATACTTAGTAAAGACAAAATATTTCCTATTTGATAAATAATAAGTATCCCCACCAACCTATACTAATGAATTTTAAAAGTGAACATTTCATATTAAATATCACACAAATTGGTATTCAATGGAGGATCTTATATAGACTATATACAACCATTAAAGATGTCACTTACATTCAAGATATCTTGTGATCAAAGTATCCTTATCTCCAAATCAAGATTATGAGCCCTAGTTTTTACTTTAAAGAGTATGCAATGAATAATGATTAAGCTAGAGCTTAGTTAACCACATTAATATATAAGTATATATAACATGTAATAAGTTGAGCAAGATACAAACATGAACACACAACTATGGCTTCCTCATCAGGGTCATCTTGAGGAGCTAATCCCCCATCTACATTTTCATTCAAAGACTCCATATAATTTATAGACACCATATTTGATATAGGGGTATTTGAATATAAGTATCATAATTATTCAAAGCATTGGGATCTAATTTAATTAGTTGATATGTTTTCACTAGATGATGAAACAATACTCAAAATGGTTGTTTGTTAGAGAATTATTGGCCTAAAAGTGACAAAGATTACAATTTATTTTAGAAAAACCATAGGTCATGCCATGTATTTACCTTCTCAAGGATATATTATTTTTTGGTAAGATATCACAATATGCCTACCTCTTTCACTCATACAATGACATAGTGGTTGCATGTATATATAGGAATGACTTTCAAAGGTATCTATCTCTTAGCATCCCAGATGTATACTATGGCAACCATACCTAAGTCCAATTAAAATATGAAACCTCTATAACAAATGTTCTCTCTTCATGGTTTCTCCAAATCCAAACTATCTCATAGCAAGGAATGACTCTAAATGGAGTCATCCCAATAGACAAATTCAATATGGGAGTTCAAATAGGCATGGATTTACTCAATAGGTTATATGGGATGCCTAACATCCATTTCATAAATTTGGATTGAGTTTATTACTATATATGACGTTATCCCATGATGGTTATTATGCCTTGGGGGAGGTGATTATTTTGATGTTGAGAGACCGAATTCTACATAAGGATAAACACCCCACTCCCACAGGAGAGATTTTTATGATGTTGTATTTGGTCAACATAGTTATGGGGACATGTTATAAGGATTATGGAAATATATGGGAGCTAGATATAGATTACATAAAGAATAGAATTTGTGACCATTTTTAATTCATGCACATATATTCTTATTAGAAGCACATGGTCATAATATGTAAGGATGTGTATCCATAGGTGTGGTAGGCCATGCATGGTTCTCCCATGCCTCATATTAGGGAGAATATTTTGAAGAATTTAAATGGGAAGGTTGATTACTTCTTATACCCAAATTTTATAAACATTATGATCTATAGGAATAAGGTGGAGCCCCTATATCTCCCCAAATATATGCTTGATAAGTTGGCAAAATAGGAAATTACTTTCTAATTATGGAAAAGCATTGAATAAGATTTAGCCAAGAAAAATAAATCATTCTATTTTGGGAGAATTATTACAATTGTTAGAATAACATATTATATGAGTAAATATCTCAATGATGTTGTGATAAATTGGAACCTATATGGCTTCCCTATAATGCCACGAAGATATTGGGACCCCCATGTACATATCCAACATCAAGTTAATAGATTCAACATACCTTACTACCATCAACCATACTATTACAACTTTCTTTTCTTAAATTGTGTCAGACAAAGAAGTGCTAGGGTGAGGACAAATTTTTGAGCTACAAGAAGATCATTTAAGGATGATTCAAATAAAGCCTAGTATCTCTACTAGGGAATTAGATAGTTGAAAATCCCTTTTTAAGGGATGGAAGCATTCAGACTTCTAATAAGGGTAGTTTAAAGAGAAATAATATTCCTCATCTCAAGGAATTTCATTAAAATTTAAGTTAAAATCAATCAAGAAGGAACCTAGGCTCCTTTAATTGAGTGTGATAATAGGGGGATAAAGGGGAGATCCTATCAGTTTGGACTCTGATGAGAAAGAGATTCCTCCTTCTATCACCATTCAAGTCCCTATGGCTACCCCTAGTTTGTCTACCATTTCATTTTTTGGGGTAGATACTACACAAGTAACAACATCTTCCTCTCATGAGTCTCCCATTTAAGGAAGGACCCCTTGGTTTACACTAGGGAGCTAAAAACTCCTACAAGCATCCCCACAACACAAACATCTCAAGGATTTCCCATTCCACCTCCAAGCTTGTAACAGTTGAGAAGAGATGAATTAATAATCAAATACCTATAAAATGATTCAGATGAGGAGGCTGAATTATAGGAAGCCAAGGCTTTAAGTCTTCAAAATTCTCTCATTGAAATTCAACTACAAGGTACTCAATACTTCCCCACTTTCCCTTTAGCTTTAATTTCCATCTCTACCTCCATTCCTTCTATTTATATAATCACCATTGATCCCTCCACCATCGCTACCACAACATTTCTTATAACCTTTCCCTTTGTGCCTACTAGTACTTTTATTATGAGAGTTCATAAAAAAAAAATCATCCAAGAAGGTGTAGACTACTCTAGCAACTCCAAAACTATATACCCAATCTACAAAACTCTTCCTATCATTCCCGACTTCCACTTCTATGTAAGAAACTATATTAACCAACACAAGTAGGGGAAGGAAGGTAGAACCTTGCATTATTATGGTCCATCCACTTCCTTAAGATGGAGGAGTGGACTAGTCCATTTTAATATGGCCTTCCTTGCTCAATGTCTTAACCAAGTCTAGTAAGAAGTGAAATAAGGAAGAAGAGGAGGCTAAACAAGAAAATGTTATCACTACTACTAAATCACCTCTTAATATTTTGCCTTGGGTCATGGATTTGAAGGGTCAAATGCTAACTTTTAAGGTCACTGAGTTCCCCTCCATGTCTACCTTATTTTACCCCCAAATTAGTTCCATATAAAGAGTGAAAAAGAGAAAATTAGAGGATGACTAAGGTGTCAACATCATTCTTTAAGAGTGATAATCAATGTTCTCCCTAATTTAGAGGCATAAGAGGTAACCAAGGAAGCCTACATATGAATAATATCTTTCAAACTTGGATCAAGCACACAAAGATGTAGTAGTTACCATCCATGAATGTATAGAGTTATCTTTCTAGGAGCTATAGGAGGAGGTGAAAGAATTATGGGCACAAATTGAGTAACTTAAGGAGAAATATAGTATAGTGCACATTCCTATAAGTATATAATATAAGGTTAGGGAAGTCAACTCTAAATATTACAATTATTTTGAATCCATATAATTCATGAAGGTATAGATGGTGTATCACATGGGGCAAGCAATTCATCTTTTTAACCATTTAGTTTAGGATAATATCAGGCTCAAGATGTTAGTTGCCTACTCAGGCAACTCATTATACAACAATCTAGATGTTTTGACTACATTTGAGACATCTAATACCCTAAACTTGGTGGTCATTAGACATTAGGAGGCCAAAGAGTGATTAAAGGAAACTAGAGCCTTAATACCATAGTATCAAGCACATGAGGCCCAACTCCTCCAAATTTTAAATGAATTAAAAATATCTAAAGTAAGGGATTCTATAAGAAAATTGATTAATAGAATCAATTTTGATAAAATCATCTAGGAGGCCATTGATAGAGTTAAATAAATCATACAAGGCTTAGCATTGGAATATATAGAAGAAGAGTTAAGCAAGGTCAAAAAGAAGGTGACCAACATGGAGATTTTCAAAGGTAAGTTCTAGGCAACAAAGAATGAACATGAAAGACTCCTAAGATAGACTAAAAGGCTCCATCAACCTTAATTGCTTAACTTGGAAATCATTCATTAGTAGCATGAGGTAGTACATAAAGTCTACAAGGAGAATGAGGTGAATAAGAAGCAAACTTTTGGTGGTGGAGCTACATCTTCAGTTTCTACTCCAACTAAATCCCATGCAACACTTCAAACCATGCAACATTAGCTTTTTGCACATATAAATCCTAGGGACATATACATACATATATATATATATATATATATATACATACATATATATACATATATATACATACATACATACATATACATATATATATATATATATATATATATATATATATAGACACACACACACACACACACAGATATATATATATATATATATATATATATATATATTCCTTATAAATTAGATGGATTATTGTAAAATATTTATTTTTCATTAACTTTTACATGTAAACATTGCATTCTTTTGAGTCAATTTTTCTATTTATAGCTTTTTAGCTTAATCAATTTTGACTGCAGTTTGAACTACATGTTATAACTACCATATATAACTAACATGCATAGTCTTGGAGGATGAGGTGACCCCTCCCTAAGATCTAAAATTATAATTGTACCACAAACTCTTTTTTTGGGTCAAAGAGTTTTGTAATATAGATCGAGATACATTTTTGTCATCAAGCAAAGTGTTTAAGTATTTTCTTTCCAATTTTGTGGTGTTGGTTGTTATTTTCTATGGTTATTTACTTCAATAAATATTTATTGTGCTAATTTTATGAATATATTATTGACTATTTTTATTAATGTGCTAATATTATATGTGTGATAGTTATTGAATATTGGTAAATGAATTGATTAAAATAGTTAAGTTATATTGAGACATTTTTCTTGATGTGCACTTGTGTTTTTTTAGCATAATTTTCTAAGTGTGTGTTATATATAGCTTAGATAATCTATTAGATTGAGCCATAATCTCCTCATTAAATATTTTTCCTTATAGTAACAACCTCTATTTGAGGTTATTATAATTCCTACATCTCTTCCCTTAGACTCTTTAACTATGTCTAGCTAATTGTGAGCAATTATTGCTAGTGGTAGGCATCAGTTTTAAGAAGACATACATTTTTCCAAAAACCAACAAAGGAATTAATCCATAAGAGTCAATAGGATTTTTTTTCCCTACTTTACCCTCATTTTGTGTTTTTTTATTGATATCTACCCAGTCTAGAATAAACGCCATCCACCCATCCAACCCATTTAAGAATTCACTCTGTTAAGAAACCATGTCTCCATCCAAAAAACCTTGTTAACAACCTACATACTTTACCCACTATTATATCACCAAGTTTTCAAAGATATCATACCTATAAATCATACCCTAGAGTGGAGTTTATCTCCATTGAGATCCTAAATTGTTAGAGGATACCTTATTATGGTTATGGTGTGCATAGAAATTGCATCAACAAGACTCATGTAAAGGAGTAAGAAAACTTTACATGAATATCTATTTAAATTATTTTTATATCATAATATTGGTCATATTTCCTAGCATTTTCTTATATCAGAAGATATATTCATTGATAGGTTCATTGTTTCCTTGATTGATTCTAGAAATTTGGGCATGGGAAACCTTTTCAAAAATATTAATGAAAAGCGTGCTAATAACTAGTTTTCAATATGTTTTAATGATTTTAAAATTTTTAGAGGTATATCATAAAACCACTTATAATCATTCATTTAGGATTCTTGGAAATAATTTGGTCAAAAATTTATCATTAGAGGCATAGTCAAGGAATGCCCCATAAACTATCTGAATATGTTTTTCAAGATCACCCTTTCCATCATAAAATGTGAACTTAGGTATAGAAAATACAATTGGTAAAGGGTAATAATAGATCTCAAGTTTTATGGCGTTATGGAATACATCTTGAAAATATACAACATGAGGGGATTTTAAATAATTTTGTTCAATGTTTATAACCTTATCCTCCAAGGTCTTTATAACTTGAAGGAACGATTGAAGTTTATACCTACTAGGATATAGATTTAAAATGTGAGTAGTCACCAAAGGGGATGAAAACATGTTTTGAGTAGTAAAAAGAATTTAAAATGATATTTTTGTTGAAACAACTAGTAACCATGATATATGTATCAATAGTAACTTTAGGGAAGAAAGGTTTAAACACATAACTTGTGCCTCCACTAGATGTATATGGTTGTAATGTGTTCAAGGAGACATATGTTTCCATTATATTTTTGAAAATTTTCACTTCAAGTATAATTTTTAATATCTCATCAAGATATTCAAGGTTTTATTAAATATTATCATAAAATAATGTAATTACATGCATTTGATCATAGTCTATTTGCTCATTTTCATTTATTTCATGGTTTTCATTATCATAATCTTCTTCACTATTAACCTTATTTATATTTTTTGATTATAAACATGTGTGTCATCATGATCTAAGGTGTGATATCCTTCATTGGTTTGACACATACAATATGGTGGATGGGTAGATAAAGATGTTTAATAGGCATGCCTTCCAGTCTAGTGTTATGCCTAGGTTTCATGAAAAATAGTAAAAGTAGGAAATTAAAAAGTAAATAAATATTAAACCCTAGTATTTTAAAACCCTAAAAATCATAAAAAAATTAAATTCAAATGAATTGGGTTCACCAAATGTTTAACCCTTAAATGTATTTGTCTAGGGTGATCTTATTGTTAACCCTATATTTTGAAATAAAGGGGTATATAGAAATGAAATGGCACAAGGGTGATAATAAAATTTATATCATGTTAATTAGAAACTAAAATAAGATATAATCATACACTGAATTTATTATGTTGAGATAGTCTAAATCTTTAAAATATAACTATGCTAGATATAAATGATAAAGAAGTGATGTACTTAGCTTGTTCTGATATTATAATCACCTAAAAGTGGTATTTGAGTGTTGAGAGTGATAATTTAGACTACATATCCCTATATTATCCCTAGACCTATCATAGAGCCTATTTTCACACTTAACCAACCTTTTGTGGGTCATAGGCATCCCTAGTTAACCCTAAAGTAGCACCAAACCCTCATTTCCCAATCCTATCCATTTTTGCCTAGTGTTCTTCTAGTTGGACACTATCACCATAATAAGGACACTAACATTACATGGCTCTATTGTCCCTAAAATGATGCCAATGTCCTTTACCCTATCTTTTACCCAACATATATTTTTTCAAAAGTAAAACATCCTAAGGTCAACGTAAGAATATTTTATCATCCACACAAGCATAAAAATAATACATATACATGAATTTTAATCCTCTAACCATTAGATGGAAATAAAAAACAAAATACACATTCAAACTTATAATAATTTTAGCACAATAAGGTTATTAATTGCTATTCTAACCTACTTATGCATACTACCATTTACAACACCCCTAATTTCATATTATCCATATTTTGTGTCTCAATCACATTTAAGGCACTAAAATACACTAACATAATAGCATCACTTACACTGACACCAGCACTTAGGTGTGGAAAACTACATTGGGATTGATTGCTCCTCAGAGTATTGGTATGTAGTCAAGTCTCTGCATAGCGAGGTGTTGAGGATGTCTATCCTACCCTACTAACAAATGCACTTTCCAAACCATACCCTAGTTACATGGAGGATTAGGGATTTCACAACAAATCAATCATTATATAAAAATATAATGTTCTATAACTTGTGTATGAAATAACAAACCCATAGTTACATACATAGGTGCACCTAGAAGTTTAGGACAATCCTACAAAATGTACACTACCACTAATATCAGGACACTATGACCACTTTTACACTAATATTAATATTGTATAATTGTGGATACACTATAAAAGAGGGTTTATAACACTATTATCCAATTTAAAACACTCAAATGAGATTTTATCTCAATTTCCATCACTTACATCATTTGTATCAATTATTTTCCAACTCAGTTATTACTTTCACTATTTATTAATACTTTTATAAAATCCAAAGATAGATAATTATGTAAAAAATAAATGGATATATTTACGTCATATTATTTCCTTCATTTATTTTACTAATCTCTTTAAGAAACATATGATTTGCATTCACTAATTCCTAAAAGGTTAAACCATTTAGTGAATCTGACTTATTTCAAACATTGATCAAATCCTAACCCTAGATAACCTTAGGGTTTACTTTTATAGCATTAAAATTCTAGATCCATACATTTTATAGGTTTGTTTGATATAATCATGATCATAATAATAGAATAAGTACATCGCTTTTTGTTACAAAGTTTACTGCTTTCATTTGCATGCTTGATCCCTTTAATTTAGATTGAACTCAGAAAAGGCATAAACACATGTATAGATGATGCATTATATCAATTTAAATATTTATAATATTTAATATCATGTTATCTTTATATTATGTAGAATTCAAATAATAAGTAAACCCTTACATACATATAGGATTTAACACATAACCTAATAACAATGTTTCATATTTCAATGTCATATCTTATGCACATGAAAAAATCTCCTTCTCCTCCTCATTTCCATGAGGATGAGAGATAATTTCCCTCTGACTAGGTCCATGCTATCACTCCTCCATGAGGTTAATAAACCTATACCATTATCACTAATCCCCATACTTAGTCTATTCACACATGTTCCCTATATGGTGTGTGCCTACATATTAAATCAAAAGCAATTAGGTTTTACACTCGTGAGAATTTAAGGGATCAAATTATTAATATGAGAAAGCTAATATCAGATTTATAGAGTCAAAATCACTTATTAAGTAAACAAGTCAGATTAATATCAAATCACATTACATGTATACAGTCTTCATAATATGCTAGGTTAAACCATGTATATGCATCTACACCTTGCAAACTTGTGCCTAGCACTCTTTCATATCCAAATCATAAATCATAACAAAGAAAATATACAACTATTTATTTAAAAATAATTCAAAGATAAAATAATATATCATGTGAGGTTCTAAGGGAAATTATTAAAGCTAATTTGATCAACCTACTCCCTCTATTCCTAGTGAGGAGATCCATATATTATTGTGTTATCATAGAATGTATGATCACCACACTAATTCATGTTAAGAATTGAAAAGGAAAAAACAATAGATAATGGATATATATGACTCACTTAGTGACACATCAACCAAACAACATACAATGGCACATATACAAATTCAAAAAGGTTCACATTTATAAACATTATAAAAATGGTTACCAAAGAATAACTTAAAATAGTAACATGTTCATAAAGCAAAATTAGAGAAAGAAATAATAAAACAAAAATAGGTAAAGAAAGTAAAATATGCAAATCTAAATCTCAAAAATAAGTCTTAGCTTTCATAGTTTAGGTTTGGTGAAAAATATCTACAATAGTCAGATTATCAGGGTCAAGGATTGGGCAAATAGACCTTAGACATCACTTCACCTATTCTAGCATTTGATAATGTTGGTCAACTAGGTTTGGGATTTAATAGAAATCTAAGGCACATCCTTCATAGATATTTTTTAATCAAGGAACAATATCCATATACATAATAAATGTTATATAAAGATCAATAAATTAAGTTGCAATGTCAAAATCACGTTAAGCCAATAAACATTCTCAAAAAAGGTATTCTAGTGAAAGAGCCTCCAAAACACCATATGCCTAAAATAAGCATAGTTTCAAAGGGAAAAATCATAATCAATATTAAAAATCATAATTAAAAAATGTGAAATCCATATTATGAGGTAATTCCCTCTAGTATTATAGGTTATTATGATCTTGATGATGAACAATACTCAGATTCATATTCTAACACCATTCAGCTACAACATTACAATGACATTTCATGAGAGATTGCCATTCTTATATTTTACACAAGCCACATTAATAGTGAATCTACCATGAGACTCATTAGTTAGTATTTTTCCTCCTTTCTTGTACATAATTTCCCTCTCTCTTGCTCATTATACATAGTTCATTTTCTTATTGTTTTTATAGAGTTTATATCCAAAAATTACAAAAATAATATAATATTTCAAAAATATGAAAAACATTTAAATATTACTTAAAAACAAAAAATTATAGATTGCATGCATTTATATGTTTACACTTCTTATAGTTTCTAGACACTACATATGCTATCTATCTTAGTATAGTTGATTTTATCATACATACATGCTTCACTTGTTTTTGTCGAGTGCTTGAAAATTGATACAAGACTTATTTATACTACACCAATCTACACTTACTATTATACACCCACTGAGGATATATACATGAATAAATACATATTTAATTTACACATTCACCCACTCGGGGGCATCCTATACATAGTTTCAATTACTAAGTTCTATCTTTCTATACTCTACATCCCAACTTTAGTATTGTTATATCTTGATATTAATCATGTTACTCTTGATCAATTTTTTTGCCAATTATTACTACTTTATAATTATCATATGTTCATCCTCACTCTTACATGGATTTGAATTACATATTAAATCATATCTTCATTTCAAGATTACCTAGTTTAGACTTGATTATATCTCTATGTTTCTTATATTCAAGGACATTTGAATATACCATTTATCTTTGGATCTACACCACTTATATTCACAATATGTATGCTTTGGACATGTGACCATGTCTTTGTGTGTGCCTTCCTAATTATGTATGAAAACATTTAAACATGTAATTCTATGTGTATCTACACTGACTTTCTTGTTACTTGCATATATGGACATTTAAACATGTCCTCGTATGTCTTGTTTTTATTATATTTAGTGACATGTGTCCATGTCCCTTGTATTGTGGCGCCTTGTCCTAGTTTGTGTGTTTCATGTATTTTGTATGTATACTTTATTCTATTTATAATGGCCATGACACTTATCTTTGCTTGTTAAACAAACCAATTTTCAAGGCCATTAGGGACCTCATGCATCTACGCTTATTTTGTGGGTTTCATGATGGACATCATGCCCCATCCCTCTAGGTATCTACACATTTATTACTTATAGTTGTTTTTACATAAACTAATTACATTTATCTTGACACCCTTGTTAATGTTATACTTGACATAAATTTTACATTACATACTTATGCTCATATTATCTTATATATAGATGTTATGTATGCACATTATATTAAATTAAAACATAACTATCATATATGCCCAAGCTAACATGCATGTTAAAAATCTTTTTATTTTGAGTATATATCTTGCATAGGTTTAACAAATCCCCTCAAAATAGGGGGAATTCGCATGGGTTTGTCATAGAGATCATGCTATTATATTTCATTTAAAGTACATTTTTAGCACATAGGCTCAGTTATAAAAAATTAGACACATGTAAACACAATTAGAAAATAGTGACCCAAAAAATAGTATAGTTTCATAAAAATCAAACCAAAAGGAAACTCACACCCAAATTGCGACAATAGAGTCACATTTCAAAAAATGACACTACTATCTAAGACATGGTACTACTATATAAGACATGGTGTTATTGTCTATTAGCTTTAGTTTTAGAATAATATAAATTGGCTAAAATAGTACGATAGGTATAGTATAGGTTTACATTGATTCAATTATAGATTTGCTAGTTTTAGTTAGTTTTTCTCAAATTCAGGCTAGTTTAGATTAGATTCATATTAGTTTTCTTAGATTGGGGGCATCACACATGACATGACCATTCCATTTTTAGTTCAAACACAAAGATATAGTTTATTACAACTTGGTCCACAATCTATATCCTTAGATATTATATTTGGGGGAATGTGCATAGCACATTATTTTTTTATGCTAAATTACACACTAGTTGATCAAATGGAATTCTAAATTCCATGTCATTTTCTACATTGTATACACCTAAAGTCATATTCTAGGTTGCACATTAGTTTTATGCCTTACTCCATCTATAGTGGTTGGCAATCTTGATTTTCTTGGAGCCACCTAATGTACCTGAGTGGATGTAAAGCTGTTATAGATAGTTATATATACCTAGTTAGATAGCTACATTTACTTCATGCAGTTTAGTATTAGATTTATATACTACACATGGGTGGTAAATGATGGAGTCATAGAATACTTGAGTTATTGAGACACTTACATGAGAGGGTTATACATAGTATCAACCCAATCCAAGCTATTCATAGGTTAAGATCCACCAAGTAGGGCTGTGTAATGATAAATTCAAAACTAGATTGTGCAAGCTATCATATTAGTCTAAGTTATTCATTAATTGATCATTATAGACATGTATACACACATGTTATCACTAGAATAATGCATTAGTTTGTGTACCTAGTGAGGTGTATTTTTTCCTTTCCTCTTTCCCATCTCCATATTTAGTTTTACTTATTTACTTAGTTTAGTCTTTTACATTTGATATTTCTTAAGTAAGGACTAATTTATTCATGCTTCAATTTTAGGGCATGCATTAGAGAATGTTTCACATACTTAGACTTAGCTTAGTGGGATTCACCTCCAAGATAAGTCCAAGTACACTTCTTTTTCCTTTATCCTAGTCATTTCATTTTTATACATTGATATAATAAATCAAGGGTAATTGTAATTGCCCAAAAGTGGTATTTGAGTGATAACAATAATACTTAAGACTACTTATCCATATCTTAGTCCTAAACCTATACTAGACCCTATTGTCACCCTTATTCATCCTTTGTATGGGTTAAAAGCATCCCTAGTGAGCCCTAAAGTAGTCATAGATCCTCATTTCCCAATCTTAACTCTTCATTCCTAGTGCTATACCAACTAGACATTAGCACCACATGGTGCTAGTGTCCTTAAAATGTTGTTAATGTCCTTTGCCCTAGCCTTTACCAAATAAATATCTTTTTGAAACTAAAAATTCCTAAGGTTGGCCTAGACATTTTTTATCACCCACAAAAGCATCATACTAGTATATATACAAGACTTTTAGCCATATAACCACTAGATGTAAATTAGATGCAAAATAGAAATTTCAACTCAGAACCAATTGAGCATAATTAAGGTTATCAATCCTTATTTTTACCTACTTCTACATACTACTATCTACAGTATCCCTACGCTCAGATTATCCAAATTTATAGTCTTAATCACATTCAAGGAACTCAGGTCTATTATCATATACACTAGCACTAAGGTGGGGAAAATAACATTAGGTTTGATCCCTCCTTAGAGTATTGGTATGTAGGAAACTCTCTTCACAATGGGGTGTTAAGGATGTCCAACCTACCCTACTAACAAACACACTTTTTAGCTCATGCCCTACTTACATGGAGTATTAGAGTTTTCATAATAAATCAATCATTATAGACATAATATAGGGTTCCAAATCTCATACACATAAGAACAAACCCTAGAGATCCAGACATAGGGGCACTCAGAAGCTCATTATAATCGTACCTAAAGGACACTACTACAAATATCATGACACTATTACCACTTTTTTAATAATGGTGTTACTATCCAAATCTAGTTCTATTATCAAGGAGAAGTTCTTCCACCATGATTTAGTGTATGACACTCAGACCAGCTTTCATCTCATTTTATAGCACTTATATCATTTGTATCAATTATTTTCTAGCTAAATTATTACTTGTACAATGTATTAAAAGTTTTAGAAAAGTCAAAGGTAGTCAATTTTATAAAAAATTATTGGCTAGATTTATTCTATATTATTTCCATGATTTAGTCTACTCACCTCTTTAAAAAACATAAAATTTACATTCAATAAAACCTAAAAGTTTAAAATAGATGCTAATGTAGTTCTATATTTATAACATGCATAAAGCAGGTGAGAATGAGGTTCTATCATAGTCATCAAATTCTCTCTCCTACACCTCTAGCATTTTAGACAAAAAAATTAGCCTAAGATGCTTGTGTTGATTTTATTGTTTAGGTTTAATGTTATTATCTTGTCTAGAATACTTACTAGAATAGGATGTGACAACAAGGATGCTTCTGTGTTTTACTTCACTTTCACTCTAGTGTATTTAAATCTAGGTCATGGAATATCACTCCTTGTGAAATGGTAGAACCCTAATTCTTAATATTCATTTATATGTGTTTCCTACATATCCAATATTCCATAAGAGGGACTCAAACTCAAGTAGTTCTCACCTAAGTGTTGTCTTGTGTGTGAATCATTAAATACATTCAAAGCAAGTATAGTAGTGGCCTAGATTTTAACTTATAGAATCAAGATCTTGGGCTACTCATTTAGTACTTTAGACCCGTGTATTTGTAGTCCCAGTGACTAATATAAAAATAGGAATAAATAGGGAAGCTTTATTTAATTAAATGTTATTTGAATGCTCTTTTATCTAAATTATAGGTGAGATATGAATGATAATTGATATTATATTTATATCAATCCTTTTGGAGTAATAAATCATATTAAATCACTTAGGATGACCATTAATATACACTCCATTCTCAAATTGGATGAATTTAGGGCACTGAATAGTTGTGTTGGGATAGGATAGTAGTGTTGATGTTATTGTCTATCCAAAAAATTCGTGTTTAGAGATTAGGAAAGTAGGTAAAAATTATAAACTTATATATATGGAAGATAGGTACATTTTAATAATTATAAGTAATATAGGTCTAAGTCATCAACATAAGACTAGTTAGACTAATAGACATAGGTAAAAGGCACAAAAATAGAGCAGAAGCAAAACTTATGGAAATAAGAAAGGTAAAAAATTGAGAATAATAACCAAATCATGATTTTTCCAATTGTACAAGATTGAGGTTCTATATAATTATAAAATGTCATTTACATTGATGGATAATCATGAATTTATCTAAAATAATAGACTATTTTACCAAGAAAATGTTTTACTCTGTGGCCTATCAAACTTAATAGATATCCAAATCTCAAGATAATGTTTTAATAAATGGACCACATAATTAATTTTACCCATCATGTCAAGTAATATATTTTGTTAATAATATACCGCAAACCTATTCTTCCTATGAGTAGGTTAATTGGTCATAAAAAATACATAAACCATCCTTGGATGAGTGGAATCTCCTATTTCATATTTGATTTATTGAACCTCTAGTGGATGTCACATTTATACACATAATATCTCACATATTTTAGTATCTTATGCCACCAATATCCTTTGATAACATATTCTCTGAAGTGGCTTCCCTTGTGTAGTGTACACTATCAATCCTTTTAGGTTATTCTTTCCAAAATTTAGATAACTTATGTTCTAATATACACATATATAAAACATAATATCAACAAGTCTTAAGTAATTTGGATTTAATTAATTTATAATTCATAACCCTTGATACAAGTTTTTTTTTTTTTCTTATTAGGTCATTTTTCCAATGTGACTCATAAAGTCAAAAACATAGTCATTTCTCCTAACTCCTATAGTACATGCTAAAATAAGTAAAAATATGTATCCCTTAAGTTACATTCTATTGGATTTATGTCCTCTTTATAATTTTTTTGAGATAAATGATCTAGTTCTACATTCAACCATTTGGGCTAAACCAATACTAATAATTGAAATTACTAAAATAACACAATCCATCTAAAAATTATTCTATGTAGTAGTAAATTATTAACAAAATATTTCAATTCCTTATGATTAGTAACTAATACTAATCTATTCATAAATTAGTATTAGTGGAATTTTATAGTGCATAAACCATGAATAATAATTCCCTTTTTCTTTCTTACAACATAGATTGGGAAATCAACCTACCCTTATCATGGTTGCATAAATATATCCCAACTCATATTACTAAAATAATCCACATATATGTGGAAAGGCTTATTAAAGTTTATAAATTGTAAAATTAGGGCATTACCTAACTATTCATTTAAATTTTCAAATTCTCCCTACTAGGTATCACCTGAATGAAAGTGTGATTACTTTATTAAAAAATCTTCCATTAATCCAATGATTTGTGCATAGTTTATTATAAACTTATGGAAACACTTGTAATTTCATAGAAATGACCAAATTCCATTTTTCATGTGGATTTTGTAGCTAAAATATAAGTAAAATATCTATATAATCTACCAAAACACATTATTTACAAATTAAACTCCCCAAAAAATTTGAAATGGTAATGCAAAGTGTACTTATTCAAATTCAAAGAGATATATAGTTTACTAAATTATTTAAACATTAGACACAAATTATCATAGTCTCTCTTGAGTAACCCATACATTTTCCAATCATCAAAATACACTTGTAAAAATTTCAAGATGAAATATCTAAACACTTACACCACGATGCATTAGAGAATAATTATTGCATTATTTAACCTAAATGACATTACACTATAGGAAAACTAACCCCATTCAATAAAAAGGTGTATTTTTCCTTATCCTCTTATGGATAATTTAGTTGATGGTGACCAAAAAACCTATCTATGAGTTTTTATACCTAAAAACATTGAACTCTTCTTAACACTTTTGTAAATATGTTTGGTAAAGGATCCTAGATGTAGGTGAAAAAAAAACTCATACTAGGCTCATTTTTAACTGGGATATGTTTTATTATAGAGAGTGCTCTAGCATAAGATTATTCAAATAAAAATGGATTTTAAAGTGACAAATTTAAGTATTGGGATCCTAAATATTTAAATAAATAAGCATATTATTTTTAAATATAAATTTTGAGAGCATTTGAAATTTCAAAAAGAATTATTCTTTTATTTAAAGAAACATTTCCCATACCCATTAGAATATTTTGAATGAAAAGAGAAAAGTTGTGTAAATTAATGATGGAGAAAAATATTATTTTATTTTCAAATACAATACATTTTTATTTTAAATACACATTCAGATGGATGAAATAAATATTCTTTCATTTTAAAATGAGTTAAAGAAGTGACTAGAGTCAATGAAGTTGTAATTCAAGTACACAAAATGACATGGGAAAATCATGGGAAAATATTAATAGATTTATTGAGCCACTAAAAGGGATAAATTATGATTTGACATTCAATTGTTTTAGTGGGAATATAAGTTTGAATATTCTCCCCCTTATTCTCTTCTCCTCTTATTTTACATTTTAATTTCTCAATTTGAGAAAAGTAATGATTTCCTGAGATTCTAATTTTACTAAATTTTAATTCAGATCTAAGCCTTTTATTGATATTTTGTAGAAGTTAAGTTGTTATATATCCTCTTCAAGTAATAGTAACTATTATGTATTTCTCTTATCTCCTAATTACTTTTATCTTGATATTGTAACTTAGTGTTACTTATTTCCCTTTTCATTCATTGCCTTAAGTTGTGTTCATTTCCATTCCTAAAAAATAATTTCATTATGTTTAAATAAATAGGGAATCCTCCACTTTCTTATTTGGGTGCATCACTAACATTTTACATTTATTTATTTTTTCAATTTTATTATTTATTTTTTATTTCCATGTTGGTAGATATTAGCATTAGAGTATGAATTATAACTAACTGCTTTTAGATGTTGGTTGCAAGGAGTAGATGTATAGTGAGTAGAGATCCCATGTTTAATTTCTTTTTTAGGTAACATCAAATAGATAAAATAGGCCATTAGTAGTGTTGGCATGTCTAATGGGATGAAATTTGATGTTTATTTTAAAATATTCAAACAAATCAACCTGATGCACATGTAAATCTAAGATTTTTGTAATAATTTAATAATTATGAAATTCTAGAAGAAATATTTTGATAAAATTTCACTTCCTTGGTCAAAGGAACACATATTCAAAAAGGATTAGACCTTTCCTTCACAAAATGAAAAATTATGTATTTATACAAAAAACATTATTTAAGATTTTTGTATTTTCTCAAATCAAATCAAAATATTATGGAAAAACCAATATCCCTTCCTTGTATTTGATGGAATTATGGGATCCCTCTAAAACTATAAAAATGGAATCATATATCTTAGTTATATTTAAAACCTCTTCTTATTTAATAGATATGGATCTGGATATGTTAGAATTATATATTGTATCATAGATGTGGATAATCTATGTAAAATATGTCATACCATTGAGCCTGATGTATCCCTTATAATCCTTAGATATTCACTCCAAGGAAAAGTGTAGGAAAGGTTTTAGTCACTATCTACACAATCAATTTAAATCTAGGATTAGTTGGGAGAAGGAATTTAAGATTAGTTAAAATGCTAATGTTTTTTCATTGATAGAACTTCTCAAAACATTCAAGAGAGTATCCATGGAGGTCATATCATATTTTTATCTTAAATTTTCAAAGATGTGGGAAATAATAACTATATAATTAGAACCTATACTAAACATGGAATTCATATAATATACAAAATCTTTTGATTTGGAAATTTCCCTCATGATGCAATCCTTATGATGAGATAGTTTCCCTTGGGCTTATGAAATTTCTAAATCAATTGAAATATATTTCATACAAGTTGGTCATATTTCTCCCATACCTTTATTTCCATTTATTCCTGATGTCTAATCCCTAAAAAACACTTATGAATAAATATAACACTTATCCAAACCATACAAAATCCCATAAAAAAGCTCCATATCAATGGAAAAATTGAGAAGCTTTGTGGGGGAAATATTAAAAGAGTTGTTAGAATTCAGGAACATGTTTAATATCCAAGAACAAGTAGTTAATCTATAGCATTGAAAGTATTTTCTATTTAATAAAAATATGAATCTCACCTAGACCATTAATTAAACCTCCTTCCATATGCCAAGAAATAGGTAAAAAATCCCCATTATTTATTAAATCAATTACTTATCATGCCTCAAACAACCCAAAAATAATAGGAAGTATACTAATGGTTTAGAACACAACATATTTTCTTGATATTGAGATAATGAATAATTGGATTTTCTACCTATATGAGGAGAGAAGAGATAACTCAGTAGAGCTAGATATTGAGATAATGAATAATTGGATTTTATAACTATATGAGGTAGAGAGTTTTTAGTTATAATGGGTGATTATGAAGATCAAACCCTATCTACCTTTGAAGAGTTCACATGGTAGCTGATGGTAGAATATATTTTAGATCTTAAGGAGAACATTGATTTTTATTGTGATGATGATATATTATTTGGTTTTTATTAATTTATTTTTATCTCTTAGGAAAATAGAGATGAAGATTAGGAAGAACAATAAATAATTCAAGAAGATAATGAAGGCCTCATGTTTTTATTTTTTATTCATCAAAGAGAACAAGAATGTGAGAAAAAAATGAAAACAAGAAATAATGAGTATTTTATTTATAAAATGAAGAGTTACAAAATGAACATAGATATTGAAACCAACTATAATAATCTAATAATCTAGGTAAGCCTACAAATATTTCTTTGAAGAATGTGTGCATAATATGGTTCTTAAAAACTAGAATAAAAAAAACTACCAATCATGTTCATATTAGATCATGAGGAGGATTTAAAAATTGAATATGCATATAATTAAATTACATTTAAATTATATCATAGACATTTAAATTAAGAATGGATGTAATTCTTAAAAAGGGATAAATCTAAAGAAGAATAAGACATCAAGAGACTTGAAATTTTATTGAATTTATTTTCACTTACTATTATTAGCTTAGAATTGGTTTAATTACTTAACATCATTAAAAAATATTATATTTTCATAATCATATTACTGGTTTTTATAAAAAATCTAAGTAATGTATTTTTAGAGTAAGATTTCATTTTATTACAAAATAGGATGAAGTTTGCATCAGCCTAACATAATTCATTTGGACTAGTGTATACACTTATTTTTATATAAAATTTATGTAAAAGGGATTATAAATGAATTTTAGAGAATAATATATTTTACATGGAGGAATAGTATTGAAAATTTTGGCATCATGCCTTATGTTGTTTGCCATGGATATATTTTTGTAAAGCTACAAAGTCATAGGTACAAATGAGATGGATAGTTTGCTTTCATGATTTATACCTTTGAATACAATGTTTTTCCAAATAGGATAATTAGATAATTTTATGAGCCAAAATAAATCTCATACAAGCCATCGAAGATAAAATCAAAATCACACACTAAAATACATACAATGAAGGATCATTATAGTTAAATTATAGAGCCTTAGAGCAAAAAATGAGAGATATTTTAATGATAAAATATGTTTATGATCATGGGAAAGGGGGATTGAAGTCATTATGAAAATCCCTATAAAATCTAAGATATCTCAATTTATTAACCTTATTTAGATCTATTGGCATGATTTAATATTAATAATATTGTTGATGTAATCTAGTTAAAGTCTTTCTAGCCATTGGATTATAAGTTAAGGTCTCATATCCATTATTTTGAATTACATATTTATTAAAAGATAAATCACTTATGAAAACTTGCATGTAATATTTTTTTTTGGAAATTCAATGGACATGTCATATCCATGAAATATTTTAGATGAAGCATCTTGAATTGCTAGATATGTAATAAAAAGGAATCATCTCCATTATTTGATATGAAATGGTGGAGCCAAAGAATTATTTAATTTGTAATATTTTCATAGAAAAATATATTAATAATAAAAGAGGAATATATATGACTATTGATATTTATAAAATTTGATAGTGTAGAATCAAGGACACATGGTAACTTCAAGATAGTCCAAAGGGTTAAGATTATATCATCTAACAAAATGATCTCTATCCATTTAGTCTTACAAAAAATATCTAGTCATTTAATTTAATTTTAAATAAAAAATATTAAAATATAAATCAATTTGAATGAAAGGGCCCACTCAGTACATTTGAAAAGCTAGAATCCATTACATCCATTATATTAAATAAAGGATCATGAGATGTTGATTTTAAAGGCTTAGAATATAAATTAAGAATTATATCTAAGGATACATATTGGATATAGAGATATTTATCTATATATAATGGTACACATTTATATATAATGGAATACTAACATTACATCCATAAAAGATATCATCCATTAGATTAAAAAAGTATATCTAGTCATATAATTGACTAAAATAAGATCATAATGAATAACTCACACAAGTAGAGGAAATGAGTGAAGATTTAGAATCCATAGCCATGTAAATATAAATAAATACATATCTCAAATTGCATAAGTGATTCTAGGATACAAATTGGTGAAAAATTAAGTGTTTTTTAGGATGAAGAACTCGATGTATAAAGATAAGGAAAAATATGCTCAAGTTCAAGATCTATACCCATCAACTCTACCTTATTACATGAGGGATTTTGTTTAGGTAACTTACTTGAGACCTTTCAAGGGGCACTTCCCCTTAAACCCAATGCGGGTCTCCACCCCAAAACCCATGCCTTTTAAAATTCATAAGAAAATGAGTGATTGGTGGGGATACCACACTAGATTAAATAATATATTTTTGAATCCTTACCAAATTGATGAATAAAATTTTGAGATTTGATGATAATTAGGAAAAATTCCCCTGAGAGCTATCAAAATGTTAAAATTACCATATAAGACTCATTTTTAAATGTCCATCTTTTCTTCTTGAGAGTGATCTAGCTCAATATTATTTAAATGGAAATGGGATATAAAGTGATAAATTTAAATATTGGGCTCCCCACTATTTAAATAAATATTCCCATTATTTCAAAATATAAATTATGGAAGAATTTTAAATTTAAAAAATAAGTGTATTTTTTTAAAGCCTACCCATTAAAATAATTTTAATGAAGGGAGAAAAGATAAGTGAAATAAATATGGGGTATACTATTATTTTATATTCACACAAATATATTTTTTATTATAAATACATATTCAAATTTCTTAAAACATATATTATTTATTTTTTTAAATGAATAAATAAGTGACTAAAGTCAAATAAAATACATGCCAAGTACACAAAAAGGCATGACAAAACACGAGAAAATATGAAATGGATTTATTGAACCACTACAAGGGGAAAAATCTTGTTTTGAATTCATTTTTTCAATGGGAATATAATTTTAAGTACATTTTATTTATCTTTACTTCTTCACTTCTACATATTATACTTTCTCATTTTGAGCAAAGATATTAATTCTTGATCTTCCAAGCTTATTGATTTTCAATTCATATTTGAGCCTTTTATTTGATATTTCTTATGAATATTCAGGACCCTTTTTGGAACTATAATTTAATTATGCATATCCTATATAAGTAATAATAAATGTTGTCTATTTATTTTCTACCCATTGGTATTCTATTTTTACGGTAACTTATTGTTACTTTTTTTCCATTACATTCATTACCTTAAGTTGTGTTTATTTATCTTCATACACATTTATTTCATTTTGTTTATATAGATATGGAATCATTAATTTTCTTATTTTATTGAATCACTACCATTTTTATTTAATTTTCTCTCCCTTTTACCCTCCATGTTTTATTTCCATGTTGATATGTTAGAATTAGGTTAGGAATTAGAACCAACTAGATTCAGAGATTCTCAACAAAGACTAGTCCTACACTAAGTATAGATATAATGTGTGTCTTTTTTGTGTTAACAATCAAGTAGAAAAATAAAAAATTAATAGTAGGCATCATTTAGCATCTTGAAATCAACACAAACCCATATATGGACATATTTATTTATGTTAATTACCATTATGATTATCTAATCTAAATATTCAATAGGGAATGTTACCTTTAATTCCAACATTTTATTATATTTTTCTTTAACCTTTTTAAGGAAGTCAAGATTAATATTATGTGGTCACTTATTTAATAATCTCACTAATTACCATAGTTTATTATGCATTTTTATAATAAAATGTGTACATCCCATTGATATCATGATAATTATTTGGAAACAATTTGTTAAGTTATTTTATTAGTTATACTATGTGTGAAAAATTAAAATATGACAAGTATTCCTATATTCTTTCTATGCATGGGTCTTCTTGAGTTATGGTGTTCACCTATTTATTTTACAAAGGTTAATTATAGTACTTGGTTTCATCACATTTAATACTCTCCACTATCATTTCTCCTTCAGTGGTCTCCAAATTTATTTGATAAACTTCTTTAGCCATAACCTTATTATCATCAACCCTATACACTTATTTCACCTCAGTGTCTTCTTATGGAAATTCACTTTGTGTGACATCAAATTATTCCAAAAAGAGCTTATCCACCAAACAAGTTTCATCATTTTAAAACTTTCACATGTTGTCTTCCATTTGAGAAGCCTCAGCAAAAATGGTTTCTCTCATGTACATTAGTAGTAAAGTCAACTTAAGTGTGTTTTTAACAAAACTAAATGTATGTACAAATTATCTTTTCAATGCATCCACATCCCAAGTATCACATAATGTTTAACTCATAAATTAAAATACATAGGCACATGAAATTTGAATTCCCATAAAATTCATGTACCTATAATAAAATGGAAATAATTTACATACTAAGATTCCATAGCTCCTTGGAATCATTAAAATGCTTCTTAGTTCTAAATCTTAGGTGTAGATCATAAGTCCCATCTTCATATTTCTCTATTCAAAACTTACACACATGGTTTGCTTGATTTATCCCATTTTTGGTAAGTTCAAACTATTCCAATC
Source organism: Torreya grandis (assembly GCA_037957365.1). Classification (NCBI taxonomy): domain Eukaryota; kingdom Viridiplantae; phylum Streptophyta; class Pinopsida; order Cupressales; family Taxaceae; genus Torreya; species Torreya grandis. The sequence continues at coordinate 209,311 of JARHVA010005274.1, read as the reverse complement.
CCAAAAAAAAAATTAGCATCATCTATAGTGTATAATATGGTTATATATATATATATATATATATATATATATATATATATATATATATATATATATATATATATATATATATATATGTATGTATATATATATGTATATATATGTATATATATATGTATATATATATATATATGTATATATATATATATGTATATATATATATATATGTATATATATATATATATATGTATGTATATATATATACACACACCTCATTTTCTACATATGCCTCCAGGTCATTTACAAAAGCCATTAAACATGTAATATCATCAAACTAAGATAATTAACCCATTTTTCATTAACTAATTAACATGACCATTTTTATAGATTGTATCAATTTAATAATCCATTTTTTTAACCTAAAACACTACCTTATGAAATTATTCATGTTTTTGTTGATACACCACTCTAAAAAATCCTACCTTTTGGACCCACTTAAACTACTTCTTCATTCTTGTGCACTTTTAGCCAGTTAATTCATACTCTTATTAAATACATATTTCACACAAAATTTTGTAAGTTTTGGATGCCTCTAAGTCACATTCATAGCCTATTCTCCCACATTATTAAAGGTAAATTTTCTCTTCCCCCTAAATAGTAAGGTTTTTGATATGATTTATTTCATTTTTCATATCTACATACTATACATATAGTGATCATTGTGAAACATCCAAATAAATAATTACTTTATTTCCATATTTTTTAAAAATTATGATCCTCTATTTTAATTTCATCTTCCAATTATTTTCATAAAACCATGGTTAGAAAATCAATACAATGCATACATCCACCTCTACAATTTCTATTACCATAACTTTTTAATTTTAATTCTTCCATGCTTCCTTTGAGAGTAGATTAATTTTTTCCTTTATGTTTATCATAATATTCTTGACATTACACCCATTGGATTTTTCCTCAATCAATAACTCCTTATCATACCTAGGTTGATGTCCAATGTGAATTTATTTAATATCCTATAAAATTTAGAATTAATTTTTTTAAATAATAAAGTATATAGAGGTCTATTCAAAAGTAAACTAGCCACTAAATATGTGTTTACTTATCTTAACATAATTTCATAGTAAGAAACATTTAACTTGGAATATGTTAATACAATCATGGAATAAAATGCATATCTATAAATGGACAATAATAAAATTTGTTGTATAATAAATTTGGGTCCATATCCATTAACTAATTTTATTTTCAAGGTTACATTAGGTTTTCTAAATTCACATTACATAATTTAAAAATAAATATCTAATTTGATATTGATATAAGATAAGTCACTTCTAATATTTATTAAATTTAATTAAGGTGAACTAAATAAACTTAATTTACCTCAATAAAAATAAGTTATTCTTATATTTTCCTTTAAGAGTTATCAAATTTGGGTCATAATTATTTTCTTAGAGTTATACTAAGGTGGGGTTAGTTCTCACTCCATAAAAAATAAAAAATAAAGACTAAATTTGATGCTAATAACTATACATGGTTTTCTATTCAATAGATTTAAGCACATTCTCTAATATCATATCATTAAATTCAATTCAACTACTAAACTAACAACTCATTTAACACTAGCAAATTCCATAAGATAAAATGAAGTATTTTCCAAGAACAATAAAATGAGTATGGATTAGATATTTCAAACTCATATCAACTAAATATTTAGTTGAACCTAATATATATAATCCATTGGATACATATAAGATAACTTCCAAAGTTAACAATTACTAGCATGATCATTTAAACTTTTGTGCATAATTCCAATGAAAGAATAATTTTAATAACTGACATAATGAAATAGTATCTCATTTATCATTATACTCAAGAGATAAAATAAATGATTTTTTATTAAATAATCAAGTTAAAATTAATCTCTTTTACGTAAAAAACCAAATAGTTTTTCACTAAAGTAGGAATGACAATTCTTATGCAACTAATTCTCAATCTAAACTAATTTTAATGCAAACAAAAATATTAAATTTCATCCCATTATATAATGATAATTAAAATAGTTTATCTACCATAGTAAAGTCATGAATTATAATGATAACATTAAATAAACAAGATTACTTATCTACCAACTTTGTAGAATAAATTTTGTATCATATAGCAAAATTAGTAGCTAGAAGGGGTATCTTCTATCTCAGACTAGTTAAATTTAGCTATTATAAATCTCCCTTCATATTATGCCAATTTATTAGATTTATATTTTCATCATATCCACCAAGATAATAGATAAAATAAAGAAAATCTAAAGGAGGTTCTTGTGCCTAGGTAGTGAAGATTCTAAATGGTTCCCCTTATTGTCATAGGACATAATGTGTAAACCAAATATTTATAATTTTATAGCACTAAGGAGGATTAAAAAAATTAAAATGGTCCTCTATTGATAATCAAGGGTGGAAAATAATTAAGTGGGATCATATATGGAAAAATAAAACAAGGCCCAGATATTTAGATGGAAGAGAGGAAAATAAAATTTTAATGGAGGAGGTTTCCCCATGGATCTTTATTTTGAAAATGGGTTGATAAATGTAGATTTATTATTTTCAAATGTAGTAAATGGATTTTTGGAAATGGTATAAAGGTTACCTTTTGGGATGACCCATGGATGTTTAATTTCCCTTTAATATTTTTGGAGCATTTGAAGGTTGTCAGCGGACATTTTATCTATTTCTTTGAAGCTAAATTTTGTGATTAATGGATGAATTATAAGGTTGGTTTGGTTTGAAAATATATTGAATGGCATTATTCCTTGGAGATACCCTTCTAGTATCTAACCAACCTCAATAAAAAACTAAAGGGTATTAACATTGGCATCTATATCAAAGAGGACCTAATGATTTGGTACAAAGAAAATCCTTGAGATTACTCAGTTAGATTAGGTTATATCCTTGACCTAAAGTATAATTTTCATAGGGACCAATGGTTTAAACTATTGGATACATGATTTATTCCTAAGGTTAACATTTTTTTGGCTCTCAAGCCAAAATAAGATCCTTACAATTGATAACTTGAAAATAAGAGGGTTAAAAATATGCAATAAATGTTGCCTTTATAAAAAATAAGAATAAATAGTCCATCATTTATTCCTAGACCATTGGTTTGGGACTAGAATTTTATACTTCATTATGGAAAAATTCAATTTGGCCTTGGTTTTCCCTAACTTAGTTTGGGATCTTATTCTAAAATGGAATATTCCATATAATCATCCAATTATTGAGTTATTATGGAGTTTCAAAGTACCTCATTTATTTTTTGGAATTTGGAAATATATGAATGAAAACATTTTTATAATTAGATATGGCAGTTTCAACTCGATGAATCTTAGAATTTAGGAAACAATAAAGGAAAATTGGTTGGCTTTCTCTCCTAAAAATAAAGATATTTTTGGGGTGATTGGATAACACATATTTTATATTTTAAAATTTAACCCCCACAGACATTTTCATGGTCCTGATAATAAGAAAGACATGATCCATGTTAAGTGGGAAACCCCATTAGAAGGATGGTGCAAGCTCAAATTTGATGGGGTGGCTAAGGAGAACTTGAGACATACTAAGGGGAGGGGTTATTAGATACTCTAATGGAAATATTATGGAAAAATTTATGGGTGGTTTTGGATGTTAGACCATCCATGTGGTTGAATCTATAAAATTTGTATAGGGAATTATGTTAGCAGTTGACCTCAAGTTACAAAATTTGGTCATTGAAGGGGAATCATTAAACATCATCAGATGTTTTATTGTATAGTTTCTAACTTCTTATACCATACTTAACAAAATAAAGGATTACATAAACCTTCTTAGTTACTTTCATGAAATGATGATCAAACATGAATTTAGAAAAGGCAATGGATTCACCAATATCATGGCCAACATGGGGATTAATGAAACATGTTCCATGGCATGGAGCTATAATGAGAACATTCCATCATAACTTAGAAAAAAATTTGAAGATGAGGCCAATAATTATTGTTAGTGAGTTTACTTTCATGTCAATTAACAAAAAATTAAACCCAAATCTACGTGATTGTCTTATTAATTACAACATCAATTTTCTAAAGAATGGTAATCATTAGTGTGCATAATAGAATGGATGGCTATTTTTAGAGGTGTTTAATGATAATTTACCTGATTAATAAGTGTTATCACATGCCAATTATATAATTTTTCCAATGAATCAAGGGTGAGTTTATCAAAATTACTAATAGAGATTATTTGGATAAAAATATGGGTGGTCAACTAGACAAAAAGAACCATCTCTTTCAAAGATGTAAAGAGCTACCCAATATGGAAAATTTTAAATAAATGTGGGTTTACCTTGTATAAGTAATTATCCATTGATCATGAACCTAGGATATTTTATGTATTTTACAAAGATGAAAATTATTAGGGTAGTTTTCATGAAGGGATTCATAATTATTGTTTCAGAAGAGAGTATTGTAGTTGTTACTAGAATGTAGCCAAATGACACCAAGGCATACAAGGATAAACAATGTAAGTATGAGCCCATCAAGTCAATATTTAATAATGATGCTTTAGATAAAAAAATTGGGGAGGGGATTATTTTGATAAAATATTTCATACCCATGGATAGATGTCTAACTATAAATCATGAGGTACCCAACTCTTTAAGGGAAAAAATGAGTGGTGCATTCTCACTATTTTCTGCTGCTCAACCATTTCAAGAATAAATTTGTCCTCATCCTGATTTTTTTTATATAGATATATCTGAAAACCTATATGGAGACCTACCATTGGGACATCTTGGATGTCATCATTCACTAGACCCTTATCATGTTTCTAGTCAAAGGGACAAGCCCTAGATTAAGAACCAAGTGGCGATTAAGGAGGTGATCAATCTAAAGGGCTTAGGGAGAAAAAATATAGCCAACTCTATGGAGACATCCAAAATAGATTCTAAGGATTCTAATAAAATTTTCACCTAGATTATGGAGAGCAAGAAAATCAAGGAAATAATGGGGATCAAAAGGAAACTCATATTTTTAAATGATGATATGGAGGTCTCCCCTATTTATTTCAGATATGAGGATATTTTTAACCTTGTAAATGAGACCTTTAACTTAAAAACATAGGATTATGAGGTATATGAATGTATGTTTATTCAAGATATGAAAGTAAAATATGAGTCATGTAGGGGTCCTTGCTCAAAAAATCTAAAGAGACTAGCTTCAACCTTAAATACAAACTTAACAATCTCTAGGGGATACTTAAACACCAAGTTAAAGTTTTGAGAGAAATAACAAAGGACATCAAGGCCATTAGATAAGTCATTTTAGATAGAGAGGGTTTCTGTAGGAGAGGAGGTGATGTTTGGAAGAAGCCTTTCTGTATGTTCAATCTAGAGTAGATAAGGCTCTCAAAGAAAATCATAAACTAATAAAATAAGAGGAGAAATTATAAGAAAAATATAAGGTGGAGATCTTATCTAGAAAAAATATTAAGAGGGAAGAGGTATAAGATAACACACTATAGGTGGTTATCATTTTTTATCCATGTATTATAATTAGAGGAAATATGAATAATAAGGAGGATGACAAAAATGAAAAGCTTATGATCACCTCAATTACCATGGAGACTAAATACCCAAAACCATGATCGGTAGTGAGGTTGGTTAGGTTTATCTGGTTTATTATTGTTCTAAGTATTTTTTTGTTTTTGTTGGTCTCCTCTTAGGTATACTGTGAGTTTTAGGTGGTTTTTTTTGGCTCCCAAGTTAGACACTAGTACTGGTGGGTTTTTTTCAAGGATTTTTTACTCTCTAAATTATTTTGTAAAGGTTATTGGATCCTTTAAAACTTATATTTACCTATATATATTTAAATAAAATAAAATAACAACATATATAAATAATTAAATTTATGACCCAAACATATCTTATAATTTCCAACTCAAATTTGTCTAACATAATCAATCCAAATAGACATATATGACAAACTTATACTTGAATCCTTTAATAATATTTGTATGGTTCCCTCTATAACTATATTACATTTATACAATAAAATACAATATTTATTGTAATTTACATCATAATATATTATATATAGATATAAAATATATCATTAAGCAAAATCTAATATAATTAATGTAATATGTTAGGTAACAATTCAAGAAATACTTCTAGGATATAATTTAACATAATGAATAAAATGAGATTTTATAAATGTTGTAGTCAGATGTATAAAATCATTACTCTACCAAAGTAAGTAAATTAAGTAGACCAATAACATTATGATAATTAAGTGTACCAAGCATCAAGAAACCATAATATAAACTCAAATAAATTACCATATCACTATGAATACACTAGTTGGTCACATTGCTGACTAAGAACATGGTAATTAACATAGGCACAAAATGTCAATCCACATAAATATTAAGTCATGTAAAATTATTCAAATATAGATAAAATTAAAATGTATCACCTGATTATAGCATCTAAATGCATATAATATAGTGAAATAATAGTGGTTAAAAAATGAAATGACCATTCATGGAAAAATAATTACACAATGGTATCCAACCATTCCTCATACCACAATAACCTAATTTATATAGTACCATAGATTTATGTTTCTTTCCAAGATACTAGTCTAGAATAAGACAAAGTATGCCTAGGATTTTATAACCCTTCATTAAGGTGGTATACATTATACTATAATCCAACCTTCAATATTTATTAATACAAGCAATATATTAAGTAACATCTATATTAATTATTGATATTATACATAATTAATAGTAATACCCCTTTGAATATATCTATGACATTAGATCATGAGTCAAACATAACATTATCATGCTATCAAAATAAATTAGGTATATTGAGCCTTTAACTAGTAGGTCAGCTGCATGATTGGAAATATCAAAGGAAATAATAAATTCCAATAGGGTTAAAGAAACAAATAATCATTTTCCACCATACTAGTCATAGGAAGTACCAAATCTCAAAAAGTATTTCTATTAGAAATTAATTTAATACATTTCATTCACTTATCAAAATCATTACCAAAGTACAAGGGAGAACAACTAACCCTAATATGAATGTAATTAAGTAAATATCATCATGCATTTATAAATAGTTCATGCTAAAATATTTTTAATGTCACTAAGCAAATTAAAAGTGTATGCAAGATATAGGATAAACCTAAAAATATCCTTTATTTAAATATCTATATTTGAATAAAGTTAATCAAAGAGAGTTGTTGATATCTAATGTCTAGGTGGTGATTAACGGATCTATATACCAAGGAACAATACATATGTCACCAATGAAAAAGGAATGGGTTCTAAAGGATTTATGTCTATTACACATTGAGATATTTATAATTATACCTCTATTTAAGTATTATATATTGAAAATAAGAAATTTAAGTAGTTTTTCAGGTAAAGGAAAGTAAAATAAGGGGAAGGGATAGCATGATCATAATAGGTAAGGTGCCATGGTTTAAAAATGAGGGCCTATGCAACCTATAATGGTTCAATGGAAATTCAAAACAATCCTATAGCTACACTATGATTAATTTTATAAAGAAATTATAAAATGATACACACACATTCATTCACTAGGGAACAAACAACTTCTATCTACTAAAAGAAATAAAGGAAATAACATAAGGTTATAAATAATTACCCTGTAGTGGACCCTTCGAGCCTCAATATCTCAATTGGTAAAGATAAATTATTTTTTATTATTTTCATTTTGAATACCTCAAGGTTAAATCAAGATCTAGGATATAATTACTCCTAATTAAACTTGAAGACATCCACAAGTCAAGATTCCTTCATGACAAGGTTCTACCTATGACTCCTCCAAATGTGATTTAGGGTAGGAGTGTGTGTGATAATATAATATATGAGTATGATATGATTTGATATTAATCAAATATGACTTTATATATAATTATTAAATACCCAAACCAAACCTAAAGTCCAAGCTAATAGCATATACTATATTCAATATAGTTAATACGAGTTGGCTAACATTAAACTATTTCAACCATACCAGAATAGTACAAATGTTGGAATAAAAACTTAGAATGAAATTTCATAGTTCAATACAATATGAGAAGGAAAAAATTAAAAATAAAATAGTATCAACTAGGTTAGATGCCATAGTAAATGGGAAAACTAACATCCTTAAGTGAGGTAGGATGAAAAGAGGTAGGTATGAATGAAACTAAGAGGAAACAAAACTAGGAATAAAAATGATATGATCATGACGTAGATAAAAACATCTCTCAAAAATAAGCAAAGGCATAATAAATTTTTTCCTGGTGTACCCTTTAAGGCCTAAACTAAAGGAAATTTAATTGTGATAAGTTGTAAAAGAAAGCATCAATAACTTATAAAGTGAAAAATATTATGTTTATACATATGACCCACCTGAATCTCATGTGTCACAATAGTGTAACATGGTATGGTTATTTATTAAATAACATATCAACACAAAAATGAAATAAATAAAATGAAATGCAAAAGTAAATTCTAAAATTAAATGTCAATGTGTATAAATTTCTGAGGCATGGTTTCCTAAACCTCTTCACCACCCAAAACTTATTTATTTTAGAGGTCAACATTTACTCATATTAAATATATTTATAATATTTTATTAATTATCATTCACATGGATTTATTACATGCCAAAACTTATGAATATCCTTCTTCATCTATTCAAAAAAAAATCCATCTTACCATCACATCCTCTATACTAGTCTTTTTTTTAGCTTTTAATTCTGAAATCAAGGTTTCTTTACCTTCCTTGTGATATTTTATTATTTTATTTTAGTCCAATATTATAAGATTAATATTTATATTTATCCATCAATAAATACTTTTTCACTGATCAAATTTTCCTAGTAATCAAAAAATAGTGAATATAATTTATTCTTTTGTGCATCCATTTGGTCCATAAAATCTCATGCCTCCTTAGCTAGCATCTTTGTTGTCATCAAATATTTATCATTAGAGGAATTATTATTCATATAATCTATTTTTTCCAAATGTCATGCAACCCTTTCATCCACCCACACCTATAAACATCTTATATATATATATATATATATATATATGCACTCCATCCATATATTCCAACAAAACATGAGATGTCATACATGTTTATCCAAATTTATTATCACCTATTTACATGATTTTGGATGTTGAGATTTATTTTATCATCTTTGTCATTGGTGAAATTAACTTATCAATGGTTTTCATTCCTTAAATATTTTATCTACTTCAAAAATAAGCTTTCTTTCTCTACCATTCTCACATCTTTATTTTTTTGTGATTTTACATTGTTTAATTTTATTATTACATTAGATAGTTTATATTAATTTTGTCTAATTATTTCTACTCTTTTGATTAGTTTTAATTTTATGATTGTATTATTAATGGAGTTTTCTACTAATAGTTCAACTAGCACTATTCATACATCCTGCATACTTCAATTTTCATGGGTTACACTACATAACATGGCTATCCTTAGAACTTATTTATTGTGTCATTATATTAACCCTTTTATGGGTGTATTAAAACTAAATCTTAGTTGATATTTATGAATATATATTCCATAGTTGAAACCTCAGTGGTTTCTTGTCCATACATATTATCTTCACTATCCCATGAGCCTTATTTCCTGTCATCACTAAGTGATTGTTCCTATTAAATTTATTAATTTCAATTAATATTATAGAGATATGTCTTCATATTCTTCTTGTGTTGTAATTTCATAGAGTTAGATTATTTTCTAGGGATTACATGCTCATATCATTATTGTTTCTACTCTTCCTCATATTAATCCTCTTTAGAGATTAATCTATTATTATTATTACTTATTTATTCTTTAAGTTTCTCTTCTCCATTTTTCTTCATCCCCTTTTTCTTCACTAGAATTTAGCTTACCAATTTCATATCTATATTTAATCCTTTTATTTGACTTAATATGTTTATTTACACCTTACTTATTCTCTTTATCCCTCCACATAGTAATTTGCTTTACTATTATCATATATCATAATAAATGACTTAAAAATAAAATTATGGGCCTTTAAATTTTTTTTGACCTTGATGAAAATAGGTATTAACCTTTTTTACTTCAATTTCATCTTGGAGACACACTAGATCACACAAAGTCAGGGAATATTCCTCTGAGTCCTCATCATCAAATAGATCAAATTTCCCCTTATTATTTCATTCCATTTGAAACCCATCCCATGTGTGTCCATGGCATTGATATAAAGTTTGTTTGGACTAGTTTTTATGGCACCATCACAAGATCATGCTCTAATAATCTTATAAATAATGTGTATGGAGTAAAAATCTAGTATTTCAAATTTAATATAGTGTTAGTCACTAATACCAATGTATATTTGGTTATTAATTCAAATATCACTACCTTATTTTGAATTTTTACCATGTCATCAAAAATTTATGGTTCATCCTCAATTGCATTAATCATTTTTTTCATACCAGGACTCCATTTTTTCTTGCATAGCTATTATTAGTACATCTCCATATGAGTATCTTTTACTAATATATATATATATATATATATATATATATATATATGTATGTATGTATGTATGTATGTATGTATGTATGTATGTATATATATATATATATATATGTGTATATATATATATATGTATATATATGTATATATATGTATCTATATGTATATATATATATATATATGTATATATATATATATGTATATATATATATATATATCTATATATATCTATATATGTGTGTGTATATATATATATATATATGAATTAATGCTTACTCATACATGATGATAAAACATAAGAAATTTCCACAATGAAAAACTATATTTTCTACATCACGTACCTTTTTCACATCTTTGATTTTCTCTTATACATTTTTTTTGCATAATTAAATGTAACTCTATCATTTACCACCCTTTACACTAGATAGGTTACATTTTAGAAGTGAATTTAAACATAATATATGTATATATCATTATGGTGATAAAGCATGTGGCTAACTTGGTGGGTACATGGTTCAACACTTCAATGAGGAAAAAGTAACCTCTTTGCACAATTTTTAACTTGTCTTACTTTGTACTGTGTCTAGTTTTATGTGCAAGTGTACATCCACTCTTAATTAAACCCAAATACTAGATTATCATATATGTTATTATTCATATGTTTATCCCTTTTAAATACATCCCAACACCATGGGTGTTGTAAAAATACCACTAGGTCACCTCTTATGGCATTCTAATATATGGTAACTCCCATAGATTGAGTACTTCATATCCATTAATTAGTCTTAAACTTTCTTCTCATTAACTTTTGAATGTGTTTAGGGCATTTTCATTTATTCTTCTATAATTTTTGTGTTCCCTTAATGATATGATTACAATAATTTATCTAAAAAATGTAAATATCTATCTCATTTTTTTTATATATATTCACATATTCTAGGACCCTCATCAACATTATCCCGAGCACTTCTAGCACCTCTTCATATTCTAGATCTACCATTTTTTTTTTTTTTTTACCAAATTTATAAATAGTGACACCAATACTAAAATTTGTGAAGTAAATAATTTATTTGTAATTTATAGTGGTGATTTTTTACTAGATGTATCCTTCACTAATATCACCATTTTCCTTTTCTTTTATAGTTCACTTATTTTTAGATTGACCTACAACTCCCCAACTCACAGTGATTATTCATAATATCTTGTTCATAATATTATTCCAATTATACATGTATTTATTCATTTCTATACAGTCATATGTCTCTCAAATATTATATTTTTAAATGGTCCTTATGATAGCACCATAGTCCATATTTATAGCCTCGAGTAGAACTTCCTCCAAAACCCCTAATCCACTTACTATGTAAATCTAATCAATAATAAAACATGAATTTCCTCCACTCTATGTTTTAAAAATATTATTTAAAAAAGAATATTTAATCCCATTTCCTTTATATAATCACTTTCTTGTATAAATAAAATTTTATATCCTTAATTCCATTTACTTTTTCTCATCATTTTATTGCATAGAGATGTCATTTCCCTCTTTTTATTTGATTTATTTAACCTTTTAATGAATTTATTTATTTGGTTAATCATGAAAATGTATCTATCTAATGTGTGGATAATTATTATTAATTTATTTTCATTAGATGGTTCTATTATAATCATTAATAAAAATACTCCGAACTAAGTTATCCTAGCTACTGATTCTCACCTTATAAATTAGATGTCTAGTGTGAAAACCTTATGTTGTTGCCACTCAAATTAGCCAATAAGGATTTTAAAAAATTGACCAAAACTCACTTAAACATACATTCATTATAACTTCTCCTAAAATAAACACCACATTCTCATGTTTTGATGCTTTAATTTTCATATTAGTAGCTTGATCTGAATCATGCATGCTCAGATTATACATAAAATAAAACACAACTTAGCTCAAAATTATTCATACTCAATATTCATAATATATCCTAACTTTATATTAATTTTTAAAAAATATCAAAAATTTTACATGGATTTAGTGATATATTATTTTTCATGAATAAACTACACATAAATAAAAAGTGCATCTATGAAAATAAATCCTACAACATAATAAATATTTTCTCATTGTCATTTATTTTTTTATGACCTTATTTTTAGGTTTCATGGAGATTTTATTCATGGTATTCCTTTATAATATTTATATTAAAATTTACCAAGATCATCTCTCCATACAACATACATAATTTAAAAGCTCTAGTATCTAGGATATTGTGCATGATGTATGGATCCATCTATCTCATCTATAAATTTTATAGATGTTTTGAATATTTTCAATCATAAAATAACACCTTGTTCATTACACATATTTTATTTATCTTCAACTACTTCTAATGAAATATTTTAAATTAAATTCTCTAAATATTCTAACTCCATTGTGTCAATAATCTCTTCTCATCAATTTCATTTAGATCATAAAGTCTTGTCAATCAATATAGATGTATCTAATCACACAAGATGATAAAAGTGAAAGGTTGGCACCTAAAAATCTATTTGAAACATTGTTTCACATAGATAAAAAAATTAAAAAAGTGTATTATTATTCATAATATTATAGATAGTTGTGTAGGTTTATAATATTGTTGAAACTTTATCATCTCAATATTATCTACCAATATCATCGATCTCGGTAAAAATGTTATTTAGAATATTTCTAAATGCATCAATTTAAAATTTTATTATAAATGATATAGTATGGCCTTATGAATATTAATCATGATTTCATATAAAATAATACAAACTTTATTCTCAAGTAAATGTGTTCCTTTGTGTCCTATCAAACTTCTCATACATCTAAATCTTGAGATGATGTTTTCATAAATGAATTCCAAAATGATTAAAGTTATACAATCCATGGTTTATGTTACTTACACCCATCATGTCAAGTACTATAATTTTTTTAATAATACACCACACACCTATTATCCCTACATGTGTGTTAATTGGTCCTAAATAATACACAAACCATCCTTGTATAAGTGGCATCTCATCTCTCTTGTTTTGTTTATTTAACCTCTAGTAAATGTCACATTTATATGAAAAATATTTCACATATTTTAATAACATAATCCAACAATATCTTCTCAAAATAATATTCCTCAAAGTCGATTCCCTTGTTTAGTGTCCACTATCAATCATTTCGGGTTATTCCTACCAAAATTCATATAATTTAATTTCTAAAATACATTTATGTATAACATAATCTCAACAAATATTAAATAATTTGGATTTAATTACTTTATAAGGCATAAAACTTATTGTATGTTTATTCTTTTTATTAGTATGCCATCTTTCCAATGTAACTCATAAAGTCAAAAGCATAGTTATTTCTTCTAACTCCTCTAGTACATGCTAAAATAAGTAAAAATATGCATCTTTTAAGTCATTATCTATTGTATTTATGTCCTCACTATAATTTATGTGAGATAAATGATTTGGACCTACATTCAACCTTTTTGGATTAACCAATACTAATAAATGAAATTATTATATTAACACAATCCATATAAAAATATTTTATTTAGTACTAAAGTATTAACAAAATATTTCAATGTATCATGATTAGTAAAGAAGATGAATCCATTCATAAGGTAATATTAATGGAATTTTATAGTTCATAAACCATGAATAAAGATTCACATTCTCCTACTTGAAATATAGATTAGGAAATCAATCTATCCTTATCATGGTTGCATAAGTATATCCCAAATTGTAGTACCAAAAGCATCCACATATATGTGGAGAGGCTTCTTCAAGTTTATAAATTGTACAATTGGGGAATTAACTAGATTTTATTTTCACTTCTTGAATGCTTGATATTGGGTGTCACCCTAATGAAAGTGTCATTCCTTTTTCAACAATTCTTCCATTATTCCAACCATTTATGCATAGTTTATTATAAACTTATTGAAACACCTATAATTTCATAGAAATGACCAAATTTATTTTTGTTTTATGGAGATTAAAGATAAGATATTACTATAATATTTATAGGATCTACCAAAATAATTATTTACAAATTTCATTCCCAAATAATTTTCCAAATGGTATTATAAAATTGAATTTATTCAAACTCAAAGATATATAAGTTTCCTGCATCATTCAAACATTAGACATAGATTATCGTATTTTTTCTTTACTAACTAGTATATTATCCAATCATCTAATTGTATTTGTAAAAATTTGTAGATTAAATATATAAAGGCCTCTACCATGATGCATGAGAACATAATTAGTACAATATTTAACCTAAATGGTAATACACTATAGGAAAAATAACCCTATTCAGTCAAATAGGTAGTTTTATCTAGATCCTCTTATTTAATATGTAGCTTATGGTAACCACAAAACCCATATGTGAATTTGTATACCTTAAAATTTGTAACTACTTTTAACACTTCTTGTGTAAATATAGCTAGAAAATGATCTTGGATGTAGGTGTTAAACCTTGTGTACTAGGCTCATTTTTAATTAGTATATGTTTTCTTATGGAGAGTGATCTAGCTCAAGAGTATTTAAATGAAAATGGGTTTTAAATTGATAGTTATTATTATTTTGATCCTAAATATTTAAATAAATATTCCCATGATTTTGAAAGATAAATTACATGAGCTTTTGAAATTTCAAAAAGAAGTCTTCTTTTATTTAAAAAAATATTTCTCATACCCATTAAAATATTTTGAATGAAAAAAGAAATATATGCAAAGTAATGATGGAGACCACTATTATTTTAAATAAATACGTGTATGGATGGAAATAAATAGTCTTTTATTTTAAAATTAATTAAAGAAGTGACTAGAGTAAATGAAGTTACAAGTTAAATATACATAAAGACATGGGAAAAGTATGAAAAATATTAAGTATGTTTCTTAATCCAGTAAAAGTGATAAATTATGATCTTAGATTTAATTTTTGTAGTAAGAATATAAGTTTAAGAACTTACCCCCTCTTCTCTTCTCCTCTTTAAAATTTTTTGATTAAAAATTACACATTCATTAATATAACAAGATATAATACATCACTAGTCATACAAAAAATATGGGTGGAAAAGTCACACCCTAAAATAAACATGAGCTAATAAATCCTTTATAAAAGAAAATTCCAAAAAAGGCCACCACATGGCCAAATAAACCAAAGTTAAACTAACTCAAGTGCACATAAATTAAAAAAGAGAAACATAAAGGCATAAATAACAAGGAATCCATTAATTAGAAGAAATGAACATGGTGACAAGTATAGTCAATATAGGTAGAGGATCCTGAAGATTCCCTCCCCACCTCCTTGAGAAAGAGGGTCTTTGTCAACTAGGATAGGGTCTAAAACATCAATATGATGGTTAATTTTAATATCATCATACTACACATATTCCTATCTAGAAGGAGAAATTGTCAAATCCATCCACATGAACTTACCCTATAGAGGGGACCTCCAACACCCCACCAATATTGTATTTGTTTCCCCTATTAAATCTTTAAGGAGAAGATGGCTAGATAGAGTGAAGACAAGTGCTCCTCTAGATTAAAGACCATTACATTTGATATCAGTGATGCCTTCCCCATGTCCATGTCCCTAGGGAAGGGAATGGTGGTGAGGGGGATCAAGAGGCTCATGAATGATCACACAAGAAACATTTCCCTAATAGCCTAGGAGGATATTCAAATGGTAAAAATCAAGTTGAACCTTATTTGTTTGACTCTGGATCTAAAGGGTAATGTTAGCAATCAAAACAAATTTAATAGTTAAAAAATATTCTTTCCATATCTTCATTATTAAAACATGCTTTATTTCTAGTTTTCCAAATCTAGAAAAGAATATCAGTATGCAAAATATGATATAATCTATTATATATTATAGTAATCGAGGTAGATTCCCCCATAAGATCTATATTCCAAGTGAAAATTTTAGTCCTAAAGGATTTCAATATGGTATCAATCCATCTCCAAGTAGACTAGGCATGAGGGAAAAAACAAAAGAGGTTCTTAATAAATTCTAGGTTGTGATAGGCTAGGCAAGTGGTATTTGAGACCCCATGTGTTTGAATTAGTCCCTAATATGTAGATCTTGTTAAATAATACACCAAAGGAAATTAGAATTTTAGGATTAATACAAGACACCCAAACATTATCAAACCTTTGAGCCCAGTCATGATGGATATATTCAAGATACCATTAATGGTTGAGGTTTTTAGTATTAATGTGTTAAGAGTCAAAAACATTATAACCTATCCTAGGCCAATGTTGATGAAATGAAGTATCTATATACTATGACCAATCCTTCCACTATGATGTGAGAGAGGAAACTCCAATTTTGTGTAAGTATTCCTTAGGTATGGAATTACAAAATTCATAAATGGAGTTTACATCTTTTTTATTTATTTTAAACTTAGACTTCACCATAGTCCAAGCTACCCAATCTTGAGTGGACTTGCATAAAAGGTTTAAAATTATGAGAATACATTTTTAAAATATTCTTAAGATTTTAAAACAAATGGACCATGGAAAAGGGGACATTATGGAAATTCAATTTGGCATACCACCATAGAGAATAAGAATTGAGAGAAAGACCATTTCTAAACCTTTCCCTCACCCAAATGAGGTGAGGTTTGAGATTTTCCCAAACCTTATAGATAATTTTCAAGACAAAATTGACCCTATATTAATGACATAGGAGTGATGAGAATATTTTAAAAACCAATCCCTTTCCATGCCTTTCTACCAAGTATGTAGCCTTGAGAGATGTAATGCCTCAATAAATTTTTCCAAGCCTCATCCCCTTCCAAAATTATAATTATCCATTTAAAACCAAGAGTAAGCCCTTAGAGATTAATATAAATGATCCCAAACCCACTATACCCTTTAAGGTGACAAAAGTTGGCCTAAGAGACTTGGTGAGAACCATGGTAACCTTCATAATTAGCCTAGAGAAATTCTCTCAAGATATTTTCTAGCTTCACATAAGAGGCATTATAAGGAGCCCAACAAGACAAGTACTAAAAATGAGTAGTAGTGAGAACCTTAGAGGAGACAAAGATATTGTTAGCTAGATTCAAGGGTTTGGTGATCTAGAAGGGGATTTTTTCTCAACTCTTTGAACCACATAAGACCATAAATCTATAGCCAAGGCTCTAAAATCAAATGGAATGCGCAGTAATGTAAATTACACCCTAGGGATAATCTATTACCATTTAGTTTCTACCAATAAATGAGGTTTGGGTGAAATGGATTGTAAATAGAATGGAGTCTTCTACCATTGAATGAAATACCTAGAGGTGAGGTAAAAATTGTCAAGACATTCTATAACATACTTAACAAAATCCTCAACTTCTTGTAGAGTGATAAAAGAGTAATAAATTTTCCCAAATAAATAAACTATTAGTTTAAATTATGGAGTGAAATACTCTTCACAAAATTCATGGAAGCATGGCTACCCAATAGATAGCTAAAAACCTTAACAACTAGAACATAAAGAGAAGGTATAAGAGGGCACCCTTTTCTGATAGACATATGAAGCTCAAAGTGATAGGATTGAGAACCAATTATAGTAATACAATACCCAACATATTAAAACAACATATTAATAGTGTGAGCAAACTCGAGAGTTTAAAGCATAGCTATAATAAAAGGCCATTCAATCTGATTATAATCTTTCTCAAAATCAATATTGATGAATAATGCCATTTAGTTGGATATTATATCCCATTCGATACCTTCCTATAAAATAATAAAATTATCCACAATGTATTTATGTTGAATAAAACCTATTTTATCACTTTTCAAAATTAGGGGGAGCTTATGTTTAATTTTGAGGGATAAATATTAAGCTATGATTTTTTAAGATACATTACGCAAGGTGATGGGTCTCCAAATTGTAATAACCTTAGGGTCTTTATCCTTAGGAATGAATTTGATGTTACATTGATTAATTATATGGCATAAAGAGTTGGAAAAAATAGCTTCAGAGTAGACTTTATGAATATTAGGTCTAATAATATCCCAAAGGGTTTTATAGAATTCATATGGAAACCCTTAAACCCTTGGGGCCTTATCAAAGGCCATTTTCATGAGATACTTCTTAAGGTCACTAAGTTTGGGTGACTTATCATAGGAAATTCTATGTGTTTTAGAGAGATTATAGGGGACAATTTCAAGGCATTTACAGAGAACATCTTATCCAGTAGGGTAGGATGGATGTATAACAAACACTCCATGATAGTTATACAAAACAATATTGTAAGATGTTAGGCAATTTAGTAAATTTATCTAAGGCATACACAATGGATTTAATTTTATTTCCAACTTATATTGACTAAATGAAAGAGAATAATTATTTGGTCACTTTGTCTCAAACTTTCAACCAATTCATTTGTTCTCTAAGTTATCCTCCTTTGGCCTTGCAATCTTTAGGTGATTGGATCTTATATCTCCACATGGGAACCTAAGTTTGTAGATGAGGGATTAAAGGCATGGATTACAACTCTTATGAAATTCTAAGGTATTAAATATTTTTAGAATGATGAATCCACTTCCTAAAGTATCCACTTATTTTTCATAAATCTAGAGAAAAGAGGTGGTGAAGACTATTGCATCATCCCACCACTCAATCTTTCTAGTATCCCCTATGGGTCTAAGAGACATGTTTCAAATTCTAATGATAATCCCAATAGTTCACTCATGTTTAAGATGGTTAGTATTGAGGAAAAACTAATAATTATAGGATTTAACTTGGGGGTAGTACACTTAAATCAAAATCAAATAGGGTCATGTTCAGACAAGAAAATGTTGAGGATCACATAAATTTTTTGATCATGAACATGATCAAATAAGAAAAAGTATTATTTTTATAAAAAATCATGATCAAGACACTTAAGAAATTGATCTTATTATTGATGAAAATTATACCATATGAACCAATTATAATTGATTGTCTTCTCTTACATTAGTTGGAATAAAAAACCCCAAGTTTATTCCATGTGTGAACCATGCCTCCTCTTCCCATACACATCATCTCATGGGGAGATGTCCTTATTTGTATTCAGTGGACTTAGTCAAAATGAATTAACCAAAAATAATCCAATGTGAATCTATAAGAGAGTATGTCAACCTTATCCATAGTAAGGTGTATTCCATAGCATCATTAGAGGCATAGAAATTGACAAGGTGAATAATGTGATTACCGAAGTCAAAAAGAGTCCAAACCACCTTATGGGTAGGGTCAGAACCCCAAGAAATATTATTTTGAGATAGATAAGGTGTCAAAAGGGTGTCAATACCTCCATGTCTATTCTCATGATAGGTGGCGTAACAAAGGGCCATAGGCCAAATAGTGTGAGAATTATATTTATCTAGTAAATAAAATATTTTGACTTCTTGCATGCAAAATATTTTCATTTTGGAAATATTATGATAATTGTTCCTGACTATATACTTAAATTCCATATTAATGAACCCTCTAATATTTAAAAAATAAACTATCATTTGATATCTTTGAGGTTCATATCATTTCCATTTATAAAAAAGTTGAGCCAAGTAGGGCATAGTCTCCATGTTTTAAAGGTTGCCTTTTGTTTTGCATATAGTCCTTATCTAAATAAGGTGAGGGACTATGAGAGTGATTCATACTATATTTATGGTTGAGGGTCATGAGACCAATATTTAAATATGATTCATTTACCCCTGAAAGTGGATGTGAATATGGAGCCATAGGAGTAGGAGATAAAGAGGAAATAAAATGTGTAACAACTTGAGTAGAATGGGAGATAGGAGTAGGAGTTTGACTTGTGTGTGCACAAACATTTTACAAATAGAGATTGATGATCTTTGACCCCCTATGGGATAGTAAATAGATATCTAGGGTTTGGCATTTACATAGGCTAAATTATTCTTCTTTTTAGAGACTGTTGTCCACTTGTCAAAATTCCCATTCTAGGGTTTTGAATCAGACCCACTTTTTCTTGATGAACAAAATGAGTGGGGACCATTAGAGGAAATTCTCTAATTGTATGGTCTAAAGCCTAGCACTAAAAATAAGTGTTTATGAGGTTGATATAAATTACATATTATGTGAAATGATTATTATCCACTTGAATCTTAGTGAACTCCCTGAGAAATTTGGTAAGGTTTATCTCCACATAGACCCTTCTCTAAGGAATAATTACATTTAACTATTTTTTTTCATGCTAGATAAAGGAGATAAAAGTATTTATAATATACTAAACAAATTCCACATAATAAGAGTTACTCCTATAAATTATACCCAAATTTGATTTTTAAGTGTAGCTTGTTCTGAGACATGAAAGTCTCAAATCCAATGGGAGAAAATAGCTAGTGTTGTAAATAAAATAGGAGCCATGGTTAATAATATCTTTTTAATGTTTAAGGTTTGTAAAACTAAACAATAAAAGACCCTAATTGAGGTTTTTAATCCATTCTAACTTTACCCCATGGCCTTGCCAATGGTTTTGAACCCACTACTTTAACAAGCTCTCTAGAGGGATTCAACCCATAAAATAAGAAACCAAGGTAAAATTTTCAAAATAATTGTGGGATTTACTAAACTATGGTAGATCCATAAAATTGGTAAATGAGTGTTATATTAAAATTTAATACCTCATGGTAGAAATTTGAGATAAGATTTTTGGGCTTGTTTTGATGTCATTATTTCTTAAGATTCCACCATCTATCCCTACATAAAATGATGTAGAAATGGAGGTGGTTAACATTTAATAAATGGAAGGCATCACCATATAAAGGGTGGAATGTTGGTATAAGTCATCACAATAAATGCACTATCAAAATAGAATTAATACCACCTAAATCAAGATAGATCATTTATGTGATGGATGGGGAACAAACCCTAAAAGCCCATAGACATTTAGTTCTTTATACAGATCCATATCAAAACCTCTTTTGATTTGACATTTAGGTATACGTATTATGAAAATCCTAGTTTTACAAATTTCTTAGTTTGAGTAAGTGATGCTTTCTTGACCTTCCGATTTTACTAAATTTTAATTTAGATCGAAGACTTTTCTTGATATTTTGTAGAATTGAAACGTAATGGTGCATATCCTCTTCAAGTAATGAAAACTATTATCTTTTTTCTATCTTAAAATTGGTTTTATATTTACATTGCAACCTATTGTTACTTCTTTCCCTTTACATTCATTACCTTAAGTTGTGTTCATTTCCATTCTTAAAAAGTTATTTTTTTATGTTTATATAAATAGGCAATCCTCCACTTTCTTTTTCTAGTGCATCACTGCATTTCCATTTATTTATTTTTCTATTTTCCAATTTACGTTTTATTTCCATGATGGTATATTAGCATTCGAGTATGAATTAGAATTAGTTACCTTTAGAGGTTGGTTTCAATGAGTATTTTCATAGTGAGTAGAGATCCCATGTTTTAGTTGTTTTATAGGAAACATCAAGTAGACAAAATAGGCCATTAATAATGTCGGCATGCTTGGTGGGATGAAATTTGATGTTTATTTGAAAATATTGAAATAAATCAACTTGATGCACATGTAAATATGATATTTTTCTAATAATTTAATAATTATGAAATTTTAGAATAAATATTTTAATCAACTTTAACTATATTGGTAAAAGGAACCCATATTTAAAAAAAATCAAAAATTACCTTCACAATATGACAAATTATTTATTTATATAAAAAAAATATTTAAGTTTCTTTTATGAAATTAGACAATTATGTCCAACCCAATATCCCTTCCCTTTGTTTCATGTAATTTAGGGATCCCTCTAATCCTATGACAATGGAATCCTATATCCAAGTTATATATAAAACCAATTCCTATATTTAATAAAGATGGAGATGGATATGTTAGCATTATATAATGTATCATATATTTGGATAATCTATATACAATCTGTCATACCATTGAGCCTAATGTATCCCTTAGAATCTTTGGATCTTCACTCAAAGGAAAATATTAAGAAAGGTTCCAATCATTGGCCACATAATCAATTTAAATATAGGATCAATTGGGAGAAGGAATTTACAATCAATTCAAGGAAAATACTATAGTTTTTTTCTTTGATATAACTTATCGAAACGTTCAAGAGAGCATCAATGGAGGTCATATCATATTTTTATCTTAATTTTTCAAAGATGTGGGAAAGAATACATATATAATTTAAACCTCTTCTAGGAATGGAATTCCTACAATATTTAAGATCTCTTTATTTGGAAATTTCCCTCATGATTCAATCGTTATGATGAGATACTCTCTCTTGGGATTATGACCTTATTAAATCAACTGAAGGATATTTCATACAAGCTATTCATATTTCTCCAATATATTTAATTCCATTTATTCTTAATGTCTGATCCATAAAAAAAAATTATGAGTAGATCTAAGACTTATCTAAACCACCTAAAATCCCATCAAAAAAATCTATCTCAATGGAAAAATTGAGAACTAGTGGGGGAAATATTAAAAGAGTTATTGGATTTTAAGATCTAACAATGTATCCAAGAATCATTAACTAATCTAAATCATTTAAAGGCTTTTATATTCAAGAAAAATATGCATCTCACGTAAACCATTAATTAAACATCCTTCCACATGCCAAAAAGAAGCTATAAATACCCCATTATTTATTATATTAGTTCCATATCACACCTTGAACAACCCAAAATCAACAAAAAATATATTATTGGTTTAAAAAAAAATCTTGATAATGAGAGAATGAATAATTGGATTTTCTACCTATATGAGCAAAGAAGAGAGAACTCAGTAGAGTTAGATAAATAACAAATAGAGTTGGATGATATTGAGGAGGAGAGTACTTTTAAAATCCTTGAACATGACAAATAAATTTACGTTGATGAAATACATATTTGGAAATAAGAGAGATATTTGACCATTGATATGTTGCTTGAAAAAAGTTATTTAGACAAGTTTCTAGATATAATAGGTGATTATAAAGATTAAACCTTGTCTAGATTTAAAGAGTTCCTATTGGAAATTTGGCCTCCTAAGGCCAAATGCCAACCCATATAACCAAAACCTATAAGCAAAAAAATTTCATGGAACCCACCTATGATTCTACATGGTGATTTATTAAGTCATGATGTCTCCTATTTCCTTCTTGAAGTAATCAAAAATTGTTATAGGTGTCATAAATTCTAATTGTGATCATCATATGTCCCATATATCTTGGGTACTTAAGTGATGTGCTTGATCACCATGATGTCATTAGCTATCATATCAAGGGAGTAAATCCAAATGTATTTTAACTATCATGTCTATATTTCAAATGGTATTAATTATCATCATGATTTTTGATTATGTTTTGAGGTTTTTGACAAAAGATTGTAGTGGTCTTATGACCTAGAGTGCCTTAATGAAGATGGTAGCTAATGACTCGCCATGACCTCATCTGGTCTATTTTATATATTCAAGGTATGGGGCTTAATATAAGTTTTTAAAGTGTTATTAAGACACACTGAAGCCAAATTTAATCATCTTAATAAGATATAATTTACTCTTGTGATATTCATTAATAAATATTCTTTCAAGGCTATATATATATATATATATATTGTATAAAAGAAAGGTTTTTGTATTAAAATGATAAAATTTAACCTCAAAATGAAAATAAAACATAAATAATATCTTTAATCACCCTCATGGTCATTATATTACTTTATTTAAAATGATATAGGATTTGAAATTATCCACTCTATGAGTCTAGAACATGTTTTGCCATCAAATAGACTTACACATGTGAAAACATCCCCCTTTTTTCTCTCCAAAACTCATTACTTAATTTTATATTCAATTTGACTCAAATTTTATCTAATTTTACACTAAAATGGATGTTTAGAACTAAAATATGGGGAAATGAAGGAGAATTTGTAGGATTGAATAGTGTTTTTAGGCAGTATAGATCTGTATAATATGGATTTGCTCAGGAGAAGTCATGGAGATGTAAGGAGGTTTTGTTATCACACATGGTGAAGAGATTAGAATATTTTAATACTTTAAAATTAAAAAACTAACATGTTTTCCCTACTCGATTCATTTGTAGATATCAAGATCACTTAAAATTTATGCTTAATTCATATAGGGGAGAGAGAAAGCAGATTCAAGATCTTTACCATAGGAACTAGACCTTATGACCTTCCAACCATGGCTATTGGCTTCTAGTTTAGTCCTCACAAGTTTATGAATAAATGCTAATAACTTAGGTAATTTTATCACCATTCACATCTACACAAGGCAAAAGGATTAGTATGGTTTTGTTGAGTTTCTAACTTGTTAGATCAGAGTAATGATTGTTATTGATTATTTATGTATTGAAGAGACATTTCATTAGTTACTAAAAAAATTTACCCACACATGTGATTATATAGGTTTTAATAACACCTAATATCACAAATATATAATCTATAATTAGGGCTAAATAATTTATGGTTCATTATTAGATCCAAGGTTGTCAAGACATAATAAGATATTGTATGCAATGTTTCATTCATGGTAAGTGTTCTTCTTTAAAGCATCTCAAGATTTATTAAAAATCATAGCCTTGAAATAGTCAATAAATATTCAAAAACTCATAATATCACTTATAATATGTTAAGGTCACTTATTAGATATTAAGGTTGTTTGTATAATCATATGTTTCATTTTGTACTATGCATACTATTTTAAGGACCTACAAAATGATATATTTTATTAGGCATATGCATATGATTATTTATGATCCTTTTAGACTATCTTGGCTATGTATTCATGCTCCATTACCAACACCCTCACAATTAATTCCATTTTAATGACTTTTTCACTACCATTTAACCATTGATGTAATTTTAATACTCCATTCCCAATTTCCATATATCCCATTATCATCATAAATACATATCACTACTACTTATCCACATCCTCCCCATATATTCAATGTCTTGGTGATATTTAGAGTTTTAAAGATCATAATGGTCATGTATATTAATCCTTGAATCTTAAACATTGATAAAGGAGTAAATCCTTACCTACACACTGTAAATCAACACCTATAGTCAATAAGTATAGTGGTAGTCTTGATACCTATTTGAATAAGAAGGATAATTGATAAGACAAAATGAATATTTGATCTATTTTTTACAACCTAAATTAAAATAAAGAGATATCTCAAGGGGATATTAAGGTAAAAATGGTTTCAATATGAGGAAACACCTCAAAAGAAGCTACAGCTAGCCTAGTGGAGATATGTATCTAAGTAGAGAAAAATTTAGTCTTGTGCATTGAATTGGAGGTGAAATTATGAGATATGAAACATGAAGAGATGTTTGAACCTGATAAATACTCTAATAAATTTTAATCCATTATGGATTTTGATGTGATTTAATCCAAAGACATAATCAACAGTTTCAAGAGACATATATGTACATTACTATGTATAATGAACAAGGTAAGTAGTTTGAAGTATTGACAAGAGATATAGTAATAGTTTAAACCATTTGAGAAATTTATTAAAATTAAAGGAATTTTTTAAGTTTGGTGATAACAACATAGTCCTTAAACCTAAAAACATATTTAAAGATTAAGCTACATCATGCTTGTTCTTATGATCTCTTGTTTGGATTGAAGGAAGATAATGATTGTGGGTATGATTAAGGGAGTAAGGTCCACTTGAGGATGGTTTGTAAAATTTATTAACACCCATAAAAAAATAATAAAACTTATAAATATGAAATTATTAGATTAAAACTTGGACCTATTGAAGCTTAAGAGACCTTGTAGTCACAGTCAACACCTACAGCTAGTGTTGGGAGAAGTTGATGTTTTAAAGCCTCTATAGATGTAATTAGGCTTTAAAATTTGTTATAAATAGTTATTGTGACTATATTAAAATATTAATACTATTATAAAATATAAAAAAATAGTAGAGATATTCATTTTTTAATCTTATATCTACTTTAGTCAGTTAAACTATCATTGATGAGATCAAGTGGAGTATTTGGAGGTTTAAGGACAAGACAAATATATTAGACTTCATAAATGTTTTTGAATAAATTAAGTATTATTATAGTGTCTTAATATAATATATGGGATTGGTAAAATTTAGGTGTTCAATTCAAAATGTCGTTGAGGGCTAGGTAAAGAAGACATACCTAAACATGTTTGTACATGTACATTAAAGATATAAGCATATTGTATGGCTATTAAGGGATTTTTAAAATATTATAAAATGAGTGAGAAGGAATTTATTAATTTTTTAAATTTATAATAACCATATTTGGTTTCATAAAATAACTCAACCTAGTCTTAGGGCTACTCAAGCCTAGTAAAACATAAACCCTGAGCTTAACTGTGTAAGGAATGTAGGCATCATAATTATAAGAGACATGATCCCAAATATGTTTATATTATTTTACATGAGGTTTAATGGTATGTTATCTATTAATTAACTCCATAGTGGGAAGGGAAGAAGCCACTCAGGCCTAACATACTCCCATCAAATACTCAAGCTATCACTATTGTCTACAGGTTGTCACCTAAGCCAATGGAAACAAGTGGGAGTTATGGTAGTTGGGTCAATTTTATAAGGAGAAAAGTCAACTTAGAAATGTTTTATAATTTTTTTCAAAATATATTATCATATATAGGTCACTTGGACCCTCAAAATTTAATCAAGGATAATTAGGCCTAAAACCTTGTTTTAGGCCTAAAAGGCCAACATCACAATGGTAATATGTCTAGACCCTTTTAAGAAAAAATGACACCATGAAAGGGTATAATAGGTTGTTTCAAGTTTTAATGAGGTAATTTCAAGTATAAAAATGAAATATAATGACAAAACTCAATCTTATCACCATATCAAATTCCACGGTATACAAACCAACTTGGGTCATCATTTCAAACTATTAAAAGGACTTGAGGAAAATTATCTTATCAAGATTTATCCACCTTTATATAATTGAAATCCTTAAATGAGAGATAGATTGAGGAGATCAAGTTTATGAAAAAAGGTCAGTACTATAATCATGTATAGATTTCTTGTAGGAGACTACAATCCTACCAACTTATGTTCATATCTTAAAACAAATTTTACATGGAAACTGTTCAAGAAAGTTTAACAGGTAAATAGACTTAATATTCATAAAAATAATTTTTTTGTTTGTAGGTATGTAATTTATGAGCCATCATTATGATGGTGGACCTCTAAACCCCTACTTAAACCCTATTATAGACTAACCTAAGTAAAATGGATATTTTGGCAACAAAAAACTTAAGAGTGACCTAATAAAAACATTAACCATAAACAAAACACAAAAAAGGCCCTAACCATGGTATTGTGTTGTATAGAAACTATACAAACATGCCATAAAATAGTATCTTTTAAGGAGTTTGGGGGGA
Organism: Torreya grandis; assembly: GCA_037957365.1. NCBI lineage: Eukaryota > Viridiplantae > Streptophyta > Pinopsida > Cupressales > Taxaceae > Torreya > Torreya grandis. The sequence goes on along the minus strand of JARHVA010005274.1, from coordinate 181,290 downwards.
AAATAAGGTACAAGTAAATTTAAAGAGTTTTTAATCATTGGAGATGTTTTTTTGACACTTTTTTCACCTCCTTAATTCATTTTATGTCTAAAAACATGATTGTAAATTCCTTTATAGGACTCTTCTAAATAGCCAGTCTATAGAAATGAAGGAGAAGGTAACATATTCACCTAGTTTGATAAGGTTGTAGGTGTGAACTACTCAATAAGGCCCATGACATGATTTAAAATGTTTATTTAGACATGGTAATAATATTTATAGGTTCTTAGGGTTTTATACATATTTTATATGGCAACCAAGTATTAGTAGTCAAGCTACTAGGCCTAATTGGCCTACTTGGTCAACAAAAAGTGTTTAAAGTTGGCATAAAGAGGTGATGCAAGTGTCAATAAAATATATTACACTTGTTAATTTATTTAATTCAAGGATTAAAATTAACATTTCATCATCATAATTGAGAGATAATTTGGTTTCTTGACTTGGTCATATGCTCAAAAGGAGGATAGGTTATTGTATGCTTTATGACAGCCTAATTACACCTAATTAATGTGGTAACTACCAATAATAGGATGTATTAACTAAAATATGGACATAGATATTATTTGTGATATTTTTAACAAGTTAAGCACATCCTCCACTACCCCATCTCAATGCTTAAGGAGTGATTGAAGAGCCTCAACACATGGAGAGTCTTTTGGGTGACTGTATACCTATTTTGTAACTAAAGTAATGAGTGACATATGTTTATTTATGAAATTTTAATATAACTTCCATTCCACTCTCCCTCTTTTTATATCCTCATTATTTTATATAATTAGTCCTTAAGGCCTTGATTTGGAATCCCTCACCTAGGTATGTGAAAACTATGCCTAGTTTTGTACTTGATAAACCTCTTGAATTATTAATGAACTATTAAAACTTATCTATGGTTGGATTATAGTGTGTATATGCTTTTTAAAATGTTTATAAGTGCTATAAATATTCCCTTGACATGTCCTTTCCAAACATATATGCTGACAAGTTGTCTTATGTAGGTTATATGAAGTGTCAAAGGTTGGTGATTAGATTTGAAGTGTAACCTAGTTGAAAGTGTCTCAAGGCAGGCATCTCATCTATTAACTCCAAGTTAAATTAATTCACCTTGAAATTCATGTAAAACACTCTTTCATAGGATATTTGGAGATATTTTTTAGTCCATGATTAGTTCATTGGATTTTTTAGTAGTTCAATTTGAGTGGATGAATGCATATATTGGTGCATCACCACCCTTTAAAGTATGTTTGATTAATGCAATTATTGACCCTTTTCACCTCAATAGTAATAGGTTTTAGTGAAATGAACTAAAGAGATGAACTAGTGGAGATATCCCCATAATGTAGAGGTTTAGATTAGTTATAAGGTCACCCACAACCTTTAGGCCATTCCCATATTAGCTCAGGTTTGAAAAAGAATTTAACACTATCCTTCACAGGATGAAACTTAGGCTACTAATAATTTTGGCATGCCTAGTGGGATAGATTCATGAATTTGAGCATTCATAGTATCATATTGGTCTTCATAATAAGCTTCACGCACTCACATGACAATTTGCAATCAAAAGTTCATGGCAATGTCATTATTTCATGGTAAGAACAATTGTTATTGATAGTTTCATTGATTTTCATGTGGATTATGGTGATATATGGCTACATATGGGATATTATGACCTATCTTCATGTGAAATAAAAATTTCTAATATTATCCCTATCAATCCTATTCTGACCTCTATCAGCCCTACTTTCACCTTTTTTAGACCAATAATGAGTTTCCTTATTGCCAAGATTACCAACCCTCTTGTGAGCCTCATCCACGACCTTAGTGTCTTGATTATCAATCTAATCAGCCATGAAAACATCATGATGTTTTTAGTCATCATACTCAAATTCAAATTTAATCCATATCAAGCCTTAAACAAACCTTGTTGGGATATGAAAAACACATGGTGAACATTGATACCTTGAGAGGGGATGACCAAGAAATCCCTAAGCATGTGATTTCGAGCATGAGGAATTACTTATAGTAGGATAAATAATAGTGGGTATTTTTCATGATACAAGATCATTAAAATGTTATAATTAACATGTTGGATATAGGGGGTTTTATTTCAAAGATGGAGGATAAATTAGTAGCATATGAGGGCCATCAAGTTTACTATAACATTAGTATGTTCCCTCCTTCATTACACATTAGTCATCCTTTAAGCTTCCTTTCCCCCCTCAAGAGTGTGAATCAAATATGTGTCAAATCCCTCAAAGTTCCTCACAAGCCTTTATAACTTTTCTTACTTGGAGGTCTATCCAAGAATGAGTTCAAAAAGAGGGAGAAGTGTGTCTTGAGAATGCTAAGTTCCATGACTCACAATAGACTTTTCAAAGCCATTCATCTTCTGATCAACATGAAAAGGCCTCCAATAATATATTTCTTTATTTTGAGGCTCACCTTGCTAAACAATTTTAACTTGAAAACTAACTCCTATATCATTCATTGGTAGATGAAAAAGTAATCCAATCCTAATAGGATTTTCCTACATTCATACCCAAGGCTACAACAAATGAAAAAAAGCTCCTACATATAAGTTTCCAACATGGAAACAAATACAACAGTCAAGGGGAAGAGGAGACTATTCAATTATAAGACAAGATATTGAAGTGGAAAAAAAACTATAAAACATTTAGCCCCCACCCCTCCATCCTCAAGATTTCAAGACCTTCCCCTCATGGAAGTCTATTCAAGATAAAATGCAATAAAAATAAGAAGTGATGGTTTTGAAATTTGAACAACCTAATAAAAAATATAAAGCTTCTATAAAACCATTGGGTTTTAGTCACTTTCTTGAGATATTTCAAGCATCAACCATTCCACTCATTGATAAGGAGCCTCTCTTTTTTGATACAAATGAAGAAGAAATAACTATAGTGATAGAAGATGAGATTGACTGAGTGAGAAAGAAGAGGAAATCATCATTAAGGCACCCCTTGCAAAGGAAATATATAAATCAATATTTTATAATGTAAAATATGATGAGCTTCAAGAGGTTGTTATTGGAAAAAATTGGGCTACATATGAAACTTTTTCTATGATGGATCAGGCCACTCTCCTAGACCATTCAGTGACTTCTTTCCTTCATGACTAGTCTCTTTCTAGTCCTGATTTGATGATGCAGTCTAATATCCTGGAAGGTTTTGGTGTGGTGTGAGGAGTTGTGTAGGGTTTTAGTGTAGTGGATGATCCAATGGTAGGAATATTATAAAACTTCATGACCCACTTAATTTTTATTTAACTCTTTTTAAACACTTTAGCAATTTTTAAGGTAAATTTAGAGATTTTAAGGAAAAGGCCTAGAAATGGGTCTTGAACTATAAGTGAAGGATCTAGTTGGTTTTCAAGGTGTTTGAGTGTTTAGGGGTAGGAAGGAGGTTTTGAAAATGTGTCATATATTTTAATGGGTCAATAATTATATATAATAAATCTATTTTTCCCAAAATACCCTCAAAAGTGCATTAGATGGCTTGAGGGGCTTCTAAATAGAAAATTTAAGTGAAAAAGTGACCTTTTAAAGAATTTAAATTGGTTTTTGACTTAATTATACCTCATTATGTTGTTTTTTTATTATTTATACATTTTAAAGGACATTTCAAGTCATTTGGAGTAGAGGAGAGAAGTTTTAGTGTAAAAAGTTGTAGTTTTGGGCCTTTTAAGGCCATGGTTAAACATGGTTTTGAAGGTTTTTATTAGTATATAATCTAAAATATCATATTAAATCATCCATAGTGTTGCTAATATCCTATCTTAATCATCTTAAATTAAATCCAAGTATAATAACTAGTAGAAGCAAGTAAAACCTATCAGCTACATACTATGCATGAAATAGGTTTTCTACCATTAATGGAGATTTGAGAAATTAATAAGGTTTACATAAGGAAAGGAAATTTACATAAAAAAATATTTCTTGAGTGTTCTATTTCATATTAAATATTTTGGTTCTTCATGCTAATGGAGAACTATTTTGGTGTAGTTTTGGACAGTTTTAGGAGGGCCTTAAGTTTTTATTTAGTATGATCGAGAGAAAGGTAGTTAGGAAAAAAAATCTTGGTAAGTGATATGGACACTAGTTTCATTCCAAATTTGTTTCATTGGTTGTCTGTTTCACCCCCAAATATATATTATTAATTGCTAATAGTGTAGGGGTGTCTAGATGGCCTATTCATCTAGATAGGGTCTAGATTTTAATCTATTTCTTTTCTTTAGTTTTAAATAAGTAATAATGGTTTTACTAGAGTCATTAAAGGGTAAAATAGGAAATGTTATAAAAAAATTGTAAGTTAAATCCTTCCAAGAAGGTACTTATGGCATATAACCTATTTCCTATGTTGTCCTTGTGAATGGTCGATTTGATCATTTTTAGAGTAGCATATGGGTTATCAATCAAATGTACTCATCTTTAGGGGTTTTGAAGTATAAATACCAAGTCAATTAATTATTCATTAATACAATACATGGTCCATATGCCTCTATATTGGTCATAGTCTCCCTTGAGGTGGTTTTGGTATTTTAGTCTCTTCAACAAGGTATAATTATAGTTATGAGTTTATAATTTTTTAATGGTTTATAAATAATGTCATCATGATATTAATAATCATAAGTATGCAAATAATTCTAAATTATTCATGAAAATTAGTTCAAATGAGGGTCAATTGGCCATACTCTCTCAAGGTACTAGGAGTACTTTAAGGTCTAGTAGTCTAATTTCATCTCTAGACCTTAGTGAGAAAGATAAGAAGAGTTTCATGGCAAGTGACATGAATGAAGGATTGAAAAAAGGTTGATATGTTTTTATAAGATTATTTTTGATATTTATACCTCTTGAGATGGTAAATGACACTCATATGGATCAAAAGACCCAAGAAAAGTCTATTTTTCAACGAATATACTAATCAGGGCTATGTTATGATCATGGAGACTGATGATGAGTGTGTGTGAACAATAAGAGTATAATTTTTACCTCTCTAGCTTACCCAAATAATCAAGTGAACACAATGTGGAAATATCAAGTCAACAAGCTTGTGAAAGCCTTTCAAAGAGTCATCTTGCCAAAAGGTCAATAGTTAATGTTCACCTAGGAAATAAGGAGGTTCAAGACGTCTTAAGAGGAGATTTTTTGTTTCATGAGACAAATAAAGTTTAAAAAACACCAATTTAAACCCATTACTTATCAATAGTAAATTGGAAACTAAATGGAACAATCAAGTAGAAAATGTTGTAAAACTTTTGTTAGGTAGGATGGTGGTGAAAGTCAGAGGAAAATGACCACCTAAATTAGTCATAAGGACTAGAGGATTAAAGAAGTAGGTGTTTTTGTTTGAGATCCTAGATAAAGAACAAAAACATATTTTGGGGTCATATCATGCTTTAATCCAAGGATAATATTGAAATAAAATAATAAAACATTTTTTGAAGGTTGCTAAATCAATTCATAAACATTATAAATTTGCCTTCTTCAGAGAAACTAGGGTAGTTTTGTGAAAATTAAGTTAAATGTGACATTCTGTATCATACCATTAAAAAAAACTTGTGATAAAGTTGATTCTACCCATGTATATTTGGTAGGGTAAATAAAACTCAATTAGGATCTAAAAATAACTTTTGTCTTTATGACTAATCTCCCACCTCTCTTTAACAATAGTCAACATGAAGATACTCTAAAGGATCATGTTTTAACATGGAAAGAAGAAAGGGTCAAATGGAATTCAACCATGTAGAGATTAAAAATAAACTATGATGTTATAGTATCACTAAAAAACTTCACATATAATCCACAATGTTGTACTTAGTTTATACAAAGCAGAATGATGACCTACAACCATAGGTTTGTTGCAAATAATGAGTTTAAGATGAGGGTGGAAGTCAAGATTTTAGAGCATAAAGTGAAGTATATAATTGTTTTAAGATAATAATAATGAAATTTAATGCTTCATTACCTTACACTTCACTTTAAGGTTGAACAAACATATAGTCCATTATCTTGTTCAACACTAAATAGTCACTATAGCTATCATTTTGGGCTCATGTAGAGGTATGTAAGAAAATATAAGAGACCTAAATGGAGTTATGAGAAAGATGATTATATAAAATTAAAGAACATAAATTAAATATGATTAAATAATCATAAATATTCATATACCTAATAATTATCTTGAAACATCACTTCTCTCAAATACGCAATCAAGATGAAGACCTATAACTAGCTTGTTCAATTTTCTCATCATGGTTTGTATCATGAGAAAGAGATAGTTTTTATGACTTATAAGGTTTGTCATCATGAAGGTAAATTTAAGTTGATTATAAATAAATTTAAAAATTGGATAAAATTTTCATAAAATCTCAATTTATGAGCATCTATTGTCCAATCAAGATCTATAGTCAAGGTTATATTTGAAATGTCCACACACAATCTTAAGCTTGAGGGCTAGTTTGAAGAAATTGAAGGGTTGAAGATGATAAAGAGGTATTATAACATAATTTTTTTTAAAGAGGTTAATTATGACCTAGGTTATGTTATAATGACATATATTTGTCATAGATAAAATTGGAAACATCTGATGCTTTGTTATAGACCTGAGGCACTCTCCATGTCATTCACTCAGGTAGCCAGATAGCTAGTTTCAGGAAAAATGTGTTTTGAGGAATCTATAGGTAATATCCATCTATGAAAATTGATAAAATTTATTTTAATTAGTTTTTATAAGTATAAATAATATTTTTTTCTTCACACTACTAGTTTAACAATCCATTATTTTGTCACAATCCTATGCTTATCTGTTGATAGTCAACATGGAGATATGCAAGTTTTTAAAAGGGATATAAGGTATGATAGATGATTTTAACGTAATGTGAGGATTTTTGAGTAATATTATGTTTATTTTAAACTTTATCACACCTGGTGATATTTTTCACATTCAAAATTTCAAGGCAAAATGAAGAGAAGTGCAAATTTACAAAATTTAAGATTTTGGCTTGCAAATGTAGATAGCTAGAAAAAGCAGTTTTGAGGCACTTTAAGGATTTAGTGGTGAAATATAATTATTGGATAATTTTTATTGGTATTTAAAGGTTTAAAAAAATGTGGTTATACTTTATATATCTCAAGATTAATGTATTTCTTTCTCCCTATGTCTCGTAGTTCTCATTTTCTTAGTGTGTAATAGGTTTAAACTGGTGATTCTAGATGGTTTTATTCATTAAAAATCTATAAAAAATGATAAAAATATTTTTATGGGTAAATAATGTCCTAATTAAAAAATAATTATGTCTTTTTACCTCATAAAATTCTATAAATTATAAAAATGTAGACCTACACATGCTCAAAATTTTGATAAGACAAGTTGAGGCAACCCCAAAAGATGCATTTTTTGAGTTATGCTCAATTAAATGACTTGAAATTTTACATGGAGGTCAGTTTTGGTGTCCTTTAATTTTTAAAATATTTTTCATGCCCCTAATTTACTTTATTAGAGATAAAATGGTATATTACAAGTATGTTAAGGAAGCGTGTCAAGAATTCTCATTTGACTACTCACACCTTGGAGTGAGAAACTAAGTGACTAATTGAAGTTATTTTAGAGGCTAATAGACCTTAATTAAGGCTAATGGATATTTTAAAATATCCAAATCACATGGAAACAACTAGGAAAATGGATAAAATCCTAGTAGACCTAATTAGGTCTATTAGGCCTATAAGTGAAAACTGAGTATTTGAACACTTAAGAATGTTTTGGGAGGTTTTAAAGACTAAATAGGTATAATAATATGAATGTTTGGATTCATAGATAACCCCAATATGAAACTAAATTATATCAACAATATTCTCAACTGGATGACTAGGCCTACTTCATGTTTCCAAATCTTCATCTACAATAGGGTTTGAATCCCTCTTGAAGTATGCAACTTGAATTACATCATAACTATGAGAAAGGTGTAGTTATACATTAAAGGTCAATGAGGATTCAATATAAGTTAAATAATTATAGAGAGTGGTATAAATATTAATATCATTCTATGAACTTCAAGTAAATAATGACATAATCATTCCCCTTATGAATGTTCACCTACTACCATATAAAATAGAAGGCCTATCTCCAAGTTGTAAGAGTATTCAAGTAATATATTAAAATGGAGAACTACTAGGAAAAATTATGATGCGAATGAGATTAGATTATGAATAAGAGTGATCTAGAATAAATAAGGCTACAATCAAGGTCAACTTCATGGAATAAGCACCTATAGCCATATTAGGTGGTCAAAATTTGGACACACTCCTATTACCTAAAGATGTATTCCCAAGATACATTCACTCAAGAGTATAAAATTTTAGAATAACCTATGTTTCAAATGGAAAATTTACATATTAAAACTTGTATCAAGATCATGAATATGATTATCAATTCTTGATAGTAGATAAAATTACTATATAGACTATGATTGTCTAAAGCCTAAGAACAATGTAAGAAGAGACAATATGATAAAAAAGAGGTTTTTTTTTAGGTTTAAATTTACTTAAGGGGTATTAAAATAATGGTGTAATGGATACCAAACATTTAAAATTTTCCCAAGGATCACCTACAGTAGTGTTAATGAGACAATCACAATGAGGTTTCTTGAAGAAATGTAGTATCAAGATAGGTTGCATAGGCTCTTGTTTTAAGAGGGGAATAAATAAGAGGTGAATAATTTTATGTGAGATTTTAATAGAATAAAAAATCCTATTAAATATCCTCATATGAAAATAAAAATTTTAAATAGGAAAAATCAATCATGGGCATATTGAAAATGCAGACAACTTAAGCTAATTTTAAGGAAAATCCATCTAAAGACCTCTATGTGAAAGATCCAAGTATTAAAATTGGTATAAATAGTTTTAATTGGTGTTTATAAATATTTATTCTATTAATTAATTCAATTTACTAGTGTAAGTACTCACTATTTTGACATAGTCCCATGTTTGTCTCATGACAGTCAATATGGAGCTAGGAGATTCTTTTCTAAGGTCTACAAGTTTGGAAAAGGGTTTGAATCTCATAAAAGTGTTTTCAAAGAAAAATAAGAAAATAATAAATATAAAAAAACCTTTTAATAGTGATCACATTTATAATTCAATGCAAATCATGCCCTTGAGGGCTAGCATAAGTAAACAAGACTATATATTATACTAGTAATGGGGTCATTTATATGAATAATGGGAAATGCTTCAAGATATCAGATGTATATTGGAAGGTAAATATATATTAGAATGTAAAATAAGAATATTATAATTATATATAAGCCTAGGTGGTACAAAAGAAAGCACAAAACCTAGTCATTAGGGTTTGACACATTTAATTGTCAAGAAACCCTTGGTAACATATGAGTGCATAAAAGGAAAGATTGATTATATTTTTTGAAATTTAAGGTTTTTAGACCTCAGTAATAATTTTTATAAATTAAAAATTTATAAAAATTTGACTAGAAGGTAATTGTAGACCTTTGACATCTATACACACAAAGGTAAGCAGTTATTCCTACACACACAGTCTTAAGAGACTATGGAGACCAAGTGAATATTAGGAAAGAAAGAGATCATAGGAGGTTAAAATTAATTAGAAACAATGTGTTATTCATAACAAATCATATATAGATGACTCAAACCTCCAATGCCTAGATTTGGCCAATTAGGCATAAAAGTCAGTTTTAGGCCTAGAAGACCTATATCTCATTAAAGTACTTTCAAACCTTCAAATGTAAGGTCAATTCATAATAATTTTTAATGTAATGATACATATACATGAAATTTTTACAATAAAACATAATATAAAAATGGCATCTTTGTCTTTAAGGAGCTAAATCAAACTATTCAATCTTGACACTCATTTTGACCTTGCTTTTGGAATGATCATATCTTTCACCCCATAAGGAATTGGGATAAAAGATTTTATTATGTTTTTAAGACCCATATTTACATTAAATACATTAATTATTGATTTTTTTTTATGGGATGAGGTTTATGATCTATCGTTAATACTATAAGTAAGTCCAAAATGCATGTAAAACACCACAAGTGAACTTATTTACATGTGTATATTTGCACACCTTCTACATGGGAACCCAAGATTCTAATGAAATTTGAAGGGGTATGTGTAATAAATATTAATGGAAATAATTTATATAATTGATGTCTATATTTTATGAATAATCATTAACAAGATAGGCCTATTTGAGCTGTCAAAGACCATGTTCTAACTAGTTTTGAGTTTTTGAGCTCATAAGCCCATAAAATGGCCTATAATAACTTGGAAACCACTTGGATAATGTATGCTACTATATAAATATCATTTTGACCTATTTTTAGAATAAAATAGCACCTATAGGTTCCTAGGAGGAAAAAATGGGCTAAAAATGTCCATTTTTATAGGTCTTCAAAGAAAGAAATGGTATAAATGCATGGAGGATGCCTAATGAGACCCGAGTCACAATTATGTGGAACTTGGATCCATTCCCATGGGTTTTTATGGTGCCTCACTGAGTTAAAAGGTTAAAAACCCAATTTTTTTGGCAATTTATCAATGGTTATAGGTTTAATGGACATTTCCACCATTATTTCAAGTTCTGAAGGTCACATAGAACTTTTTTTATCCCTCATAAGAATGTTATGGATTCCTAAAATACTTATTTACATCCAAAAGTGGGTCTTATTGTGCCAAATGGCCTTGGAAATAGGTTCTAGAATATATATTTGAAGGTAGCTTGAGATTTAAGACCTCCATTAATGTATTTGAAGATATTTTCAAGTTCCATGGTGTGTTTTACAAGGTAGAGGAGAAAATATGAGTCAAGAAAAAATAGAAAACACTCAAATTTAACCTTCAAGGTTAGTGTAAGCATCAAATGCTAAGGTGACTAACCATGTTACCAAGTATCATCTAGAATTAAATTAGAATGGGGTGTATAATTCAAGTGGAGTAATTTAGGGAGTTGAGGATAAAATTAGAGAAATCAATGATACTTCTAAATCTTTAGAATTTTCTCAGAGTTAGTGGAGTATGATGTCATCTTGCTCAAAGACATTTTGTCTTTTAGTGCCTTTTTAGGCAAATGAGAGAGCTTGAAGACCTTTTTGACTTTGGAAGGTTAATTTGTTAAGAAATATTAGTTCTTAATTGATTTCAAATTTATTAAAACTCATATATATACCTTTTCTTATTATTTGGTGGAGCTCCATAAAGGATGGTTGAGTCATATTTATTGATTTCTAAGAGCTTCTTACCCCTCTCCTCTCCTCATTTTTCTATATAAGATAATTATTCTATTCATTATAAATATTCTCATAATTTTTTTATGGCATAAACCTATACATTTTTTTAATAGTAACCTCTTGAATAAATAAGAAAACTTAATTTACATATCTATTTGCCTACATCTAATAATATAGTTAGCTTGTGCATGATTACTTTATGGAGGATTATTATTCCTTGGTGATTGTCCTTGTTTATTGCATATTTTTAGGTATTTAAAGGAATTTTTAGGTCTAAACTTGTTCTCTTTTTTATCACTGATGAAGGTATAGTGTGATTTTTATACTCCTTCATGCTCCATATCTTGTCTAGTGAGCCTAGTTTAGGAATATTGATGCAAAATGACTAGTTTGAGAGATTGTTTGAGTGAGGGTTATATTTAAGCTTCCTTAGTGTTATTTTCATTAAATTTGGAGGTTATTTTAATTTGGAACATCACCTTATTTCATGTTTTTATTCATCCATTGCAACCCTTCTATTCCTTTGCCAAGCAGAATCAATCATTTATGTGATCTACCAAAAGGAGCCAACCTTCTCCAGAGGTTTAACTCCTTCATTGGATACCCAAAACCTAGGTTTGATACCATTTTTTTATCCAAGAGTGATAGATCTTGAATAACCCTCTCATAAAGGTGTATTTTTTGTTATAATAGTTTCTAACATGCCCAGTGGGACTACTAAATTATTCACTTCACTAAAGAGTTCTTGGTGTTGCTCTTTAGTGAAATCAACCTTCAGAGGCATGTTTTAAAATATAAATGGTGAATCTACTATGAACATCATCTGGTCATGTAGCCTAAGGTCCCAAAATCTAAAATTCGGTATTTATACTCAAACCTCTTTTGATCAACATGCTTATTCTCTACCTCAGCATCACTCTCAACATGCCTATTATCTACCTCAACATCACTCATATTAGGATAATAATATTTATGTATATCCCAAAATTAGACATAAATTAACATATTATCCCTATCATGGCATTTTCCTCCTTTTTACCCTCGTGTATGACCAAGATCAGCTTCATTTTCATTCAAATCAGTCCTCTAATCCCCCTTGTTAAGACTATGTTTATTTTATTACATCCTTGTTCATATTCAAGCAATAATTAACATATTATATGGAGTTGATAAGGGATATTGGTATGGGTTTATAAATTTTTTTAGTCATCCTTATCCATGCTATATAATATACAAGGAGTTCTCTTTCGTTGGTTAAGATCAGTTGGTTAGTTTTTTAGGGTGAATAGTGGGCAGTTTGTGAGAGGATAACAAAATGTGGATGAGAAGTATGGTCCAAAGCTTGGATATTTTTTTTATATCTTATGAATATCATTAGGCTCATTTAAATCAGTCCTATGTGTCCTCTCCCCTCTATGAGCCTTAAGCTTAGCCTCCAAGAGATTTGAATCAACCCCTTATCCAACCTTGTCAAGGCCCATCCTTGTCAAAAATTATAGAAGTAATATTGGACCAAGGGAGATAAATCATGAAAATAAATAAGGAGTTTATACTTGGAAAATAATTCCCCATTCATGCCATGGAGGGGATAATGAGATTCTTAAATGACTTTTGGAGTGTGTGGGCATCTATTAAATAAGGTGACTATCCACATGTTGAGAAGATAAAGATGGAGTGGGTAAATTGAATTAAAAAGGTGTTATATTATTGATATATAGAATATTTAAAACCAAAAAAAACCATTTTAACCTTTAATACCCATACACACATGCTTCATCAAGATCATAAAACTATCCCACCATTGATTTCTCCCTATGCCAATGATCCTAGTTATACCATGACCTCACTAGTGAAACCACTCTCTCCTTGGCCTATTAAAGAACAAGAAGAAAGTAATGTGCTTGTACCCTATAAATTTTCATCATGGAAATTATTCAAGGAAGGCGTATATATTAAGGAGGAGGTGTTGGTTGTGGTGACCGAAGAATTAATCTTAGAGAAGGAGGAAGTTTTGGTCAAAAATAAAAGTGATTTATACATAGTTTATTTTAATTAGTTTGATTTAAAAGAGTTCCAAAACTCCCTCTTCCCTCCTCAAAATCTACCAAGGACACCTCTCAATATCCCTTGTTGGTGTAGTGCTCTCTTAAGTTTCAAGTAAGGTGAACCACTTCAGCCTCCCACCATCTCCCTATTGGAGAAAGAACTTATTTTACCAAGGATAAACGAGGATATTGTAGTATTATGTGAGACAAAAGATGATAATACAAGTGTATATGATGAATAAATCATAATAGGTAACCCACTTCATTTAGAGGAGGAAAAAATAGGTTTGGACCAACCTTTTTAGCATGGATTTGACACTAATGACTTAGAGCCTAAAGGGGACAATGCTCAAGATAAATATGGGGTAGACCTTGAATGGAATACTTAATTTCCATTATACATAGATTAAAATTAATAATATTATAATAGGGTTTCATCAGTTGGTAAATCTTAGAATGAGGTGTCACTTAGAGGTAGTACTAATGTTTTTATGTTTGAGGAAGATTGGTCAAATAAAGATCCTAAAAATCATGATGAGTTAGACATTTCTTGAAATGATTGTCCTCTCTTATATATAGATGAATAATACCAATATATATGATATATATTGAGACTTGGTGAAGTTGAGACTATCTCTTTTACAAGTGACCAAGAATAAGTTGCCTTTTGGGATGAACTAGAGCTCTTTTCCCTAAGCCTAAATAGTCAACCTTCACATTTAAAAGAGTCATAAAGTGATAAAATTTGTAAATGATCCTATAACCCATGATGAAGTTATCTTAGATATATTTACCAAAGATAAATACTAGCATCAAGTATGTCTTGAACTGGTAAGGGATTTTATCTACATTGGAGACATGTTTGTCCAATTTCATCCATTAGAGAGCATGCCAAAAGGATTGGCAATCAATCATCCTAGTTTACTAGGTTTGGTGTCTCACAAGCAAGGTATTTTTCATCCTTGTCTATTAAAAATGAATTATTATAAAATTGTATCGATTGACCCAAGAGTAAATTACATGTAATCTCTAGTTGTACACATTGTATATTCTTATTCTTTCCTCTAATTGCCTTGTGTACATTTCCCTTTCATTGTGTGTTTCCCTTCCCTAAGTGATTTAAGAACATTGTTATTTTTTTTTGGATTATCCTTTCTATTTTTAGAGTTATAAACGTAATATTTTCAGCCTTGTGCTTAGTTGAAAACAAATTTGAGAAAACTTTTGTGACCTTGTAAGCCCAATCGATAGACTAAGGTAACTAATCTTTTGCATAGGTAGGCATGCAATCCTAGAAGGTCACCAAAAATGTTGGCAAAAATTAGCCTACATATAAATAATTTACCTAGATAGATCAGGCCACTCTCCTAGACCTTTCAGTGATTTCTTGCATTCATGACTAGTCTCTTTCTAATCTTGATTTGATGATGCAATATAGTATCTTGGAAGGTCTTGGTATGGTGAGAGGAGCTGTGCAGGGTTTTAGTGAAATATAAGATATAATTGTGAGAAGAGAATAAATAATTAATGTCCCAATTCATGTTCATTTCACTCTTTTGAAATGCTTTATCATGTTTTAAGGTGAATTTGTAGATTTTAAGGAAAAGGACTAGAAATGTGTCTTGAAGTACAAGTGAAGGATCTAGTTGGCTTCCAATGTGTTTGAGAATTTTGGGGTAGGAAGGAGGTTTATACAAAGTTTCATAGATTTTAAAGGGTAAAAAATGATGTCTAATAAATCCAATTTTCCCAAAAGACCTTCAAAAGTGAATTATATGGCTTGAGGGGATTCTAAATAGAAATTTTAATTGAAAAAGTGACCTAATGAATTAATTGTTTTTACTTAATTACACATCCTTATGGTGTTTTTTAATTATTTAGACATGTTTAAGGACATTTTAATTAATTTAGAGTAAAGGAGAGGTGTTTTGGTGCAAAAAGATGTAGTTTTGGGCCTTTTGGAGCCATGGTTGAATAGTTTTTTAAAGGTTTTACTCAATAAAGAAGCTCAAATATCATATTAAATAATCCATGGTGTCCCTAATGTCATCTCTTAATCTTCTAAAATCATATCCAATAATAATAAGAAGTAGAAGTAAGAAAAACATATTGGTTGCATACTGGGCATGAAATAGGTTTTCTACCATTAATGGAGATTCAAGAACTATAGAAGGTTTACATAAGGAATTAAAGGTCATTTACATCATAAAAAATATTTCCCAAGTGTTTGATTTCATAGACAAAGTTTTTGTTCTTAAAGTGCTAAGTGAAAATTGTTTTGGTGAAGTCTTAGACAACTTGAGGAGGGCCTCAAGTTTCACTCAATATGATTAGGGGAAATAAATTTGGGATAGAATATCTTGGTCAATTATAGGGACTTAGTGGCCTTATAATTTATGTCATTAATTGTCTAGTTCATCCCCCAATATTTATGAACAATCGATAATAGTGCATGGGTGTCTAGATGGCCTATTCATCTAGATAGGGTCAAAGTTTTCTTTTGATTCTTTACTTTAGAATTAAATAAGTAATAATGGTTTTAGTGGAGTCATTATAGGGTATAATAGGACCTATTATTATTGGTTTCATTAATAAAATCCTTATATTAAGGTAGTTATGGCATAAAACATTTTTCTTATGTTGTCCTTATGAATGTTCCATTTGATCAATTTTGGAGTAGGGCCTGGGTTATAAAGGAAGTGAATTCATATTTATGGGATATAATGTGTAAATATAAGGTATCTTCATACTTCATTCATATAATAAATGGTCGATATGCCTCCATATTGGGCATAGTCTCCTTTGAGAAGGCTTTAGTATTTCAGTCTCTTCAATAAGGTACAACTATAGTTATGAGTTTATAATGTTTGCATTATTTATAAATAATGTCATCATGATACTAAAAATCATAAATTCCAAAATAATTATACTTTAGTCATGAAAATCAGTTAAAATGAGGCTCAAGAGGCCATAATATCTCAAGGTACCAAGAGTACTTTAAGGTCTAATAGTGTACTTTCATCTCCAAAACTTGGTGAGAAAGATAAGAAAAGTGTCATGACAACTAACATGAAGGAGTGAAAGAAGTTTCAAAGGTTTTGATAAGATTAATTCCAATATTTAGACCTCTTGATATGGTAAATGATAATCATATGGATTAAATGATGTAAGAAAAGTGTGTTTTGCAATTAATGTACTAATCATGTCTATGTTATGATCATGGAGACTGATGATGAGTGTGTATGAACAAGAATATCATAATTTTGACCTCTCCACCTTACCCAGATCATCAATTGAATACTATGTATAAATATCAAGTCAAAAATCTTGTGAAATCCTTTCAAAGAGTCATCTTTCCAAAAGGACAATAGCTAATTTTCACCTATAGAAAACAAGGAGGTTTTATAGGTATGAAGAGGTGATGATTTATTTCATGAGCAAAATATTGTTTCAAGAACAAAACTTTATACCCCTTCCTCCTAAAGATTCAAGTGGAAACTATATGGATCAATAAATTAAAATATGGTCATAGAAGTTTTGTTAGGTGGGATGGTGGTGAAAGTCAAAGAGGAAAATGACTACCTACAATAGTCATAAGGAGTAAAGGATATAAGAAGTAGGTATTTTTGTTTGAGATCCCAAATTAAAGATCAAGAACATAATTTTATGGAATATCATGATTTAATCCAAGGAGAATATTGAAATCCAAGAAGAAATCCTTTTTTGAAGGTTTCTAAATCTAGTCATAAACATTATAAATTATCTTTATTCAGAGAAATTAATGTAGTTTTGTGAAAATTAAGGTAAATGTGAAATTTTGTTTCAACCCATTCAAAAAACCTTGTGGTACAGTGGATGTTCCCAAAGTAAAGTTTTGAGGGTAAATAAAACTCAATGAGGATCTCAGAACAACTTTTGTCTTTATGACTAATCTCCCACCTCTCCTTAGCCCATACAATGGGGAGAAATAATCATCTAGAGTAGTCAACATGAAGATGCTCCAAAAGATAATGTTTGAACATGCAAAGAAGAGAGGATCAAATAGAATTCAACCATGTATATATTTAAAATCAACTATGATAATATAGTCTTACTTAAACACTTCACATATACTCTATAATGTTGTACTTAGTCCTTACAAAGTAGAATGATGACATACAACCATAGGTCTATTGTAAACAAAGAGTTTAAGGTGAGGGTGGATGTAAAGATTTTATATAATAAAGTGAATTCTATAATTTTTTTAAAAAGGGACTAATGACATTTTAGGTTTCATTACCTTACACTTCAATTCAATGTTGAACACACATATAGTCCATTCTCTTGTTCAACACTAAATAAACGCTTATAGCCATCCTTTTAGGCTCAAGTAGTGGTATGTAAGAAAGTATAAGAGATCCAAATGGACTGATGAGAAAGATTCTTACATGGAATTAAATAAAACCAATTAAAGGTAAGTACATCATACTAAATATTCATATACCTAATAATGATATTGAAACCTCACTTCTCTAAAATACATAGTCAAGATGAAGACCTATAGCTAGTTTGTTCATGTTTCTCATCATGGTTTATGTCATGATAAAGAGATAGTTATTATGAATTATAAGTTATTTATCATGAAGGTACCTTAAATGTGATTGTAACTCACTTTAAAAATTGGATAAAAGTGTCATAAAATCATAAGGTATGAACATCAAATGTTGAAGCAAGATCTATAGTCAAGGTTATATTTGAAATGTCCACACATAATCATAAGCTTGAGGGATATTTTGGAGAAATTTAAGGGTTGAAGATGATAGAGAGGTGGTCTAACCTCTAAATTTGGTACAAATTATAATTATTACTTAGGTTAGGTTTTTATGACATATATTTTTTCTATGTAATAATGGAGGCATCTATTTTTTTTTACTCTTGTCACTTGAACCTGCACCCAATGAGGAGATGAGACAAGATTTTCCTCATTAAATTGAAACAATGGAACCACCTCAGGGATCTGGGTATCCATATTATGAGGTGGATCTCTATATTAGGGGCTAAATCACCTTAATATATCAATAAAGCTCAAATCTTACTACTAAACTTGGGGATGAAAAGGGATAGAGGTAACATGAAAGTAAACTATTATATGGGAGGTGATATGCCAAATTATGTTCTCTACTCATACCTTTGACATGCACTTGGAACCAAGAACAAGTTACATATACACTTCACTCAATATCAATTCTCTCTCTCACATCAATGCTTCAACATGTGGTCTAGAAGATAGCATAGGTTACGAAGACTTAGGCAATAGGAATTCTAAGACACTCTATTTAATGAGACATTCACTATACCTACAACCTCACTTGACACTTCTTGTTGACCTACAAGAAAGAGATCAAAACACAATAGGTACTAATAGGAGTAATATGTGAAGGTAGATAGACATCACTCTTGCACAAGACTAAACACTATCATTTACACTTAGTTAATTCCTTGAATGAGGTAAAATTACTTTTATTTATTTATTAAAGGCACACTTTTAGAATGGCTTCACCATACCCAGTAGAGAGATCCCTACAATGGCTAAGAAGGCCTAATTTATAGAACTTAGAAGAAGAGAGAAAGGGGAAGTTGAAGAGGAATAAGGATATGTATCACCAATGTGAATACCAGTTAAAAATTCATGAGAAAGAAGGATGGGGTGAGCCATATAATTTTAGGAGTTAAAAATATCATCTTCAATGATCCAAAACATGCAAATAGTCAAGAAACTACTTTTTTATGCATACAAAACTACCCCTTATGATTGACCTTAAAAAACTTCCCAAAATATACACCTGATTAATTTTTATGACTAATATGATTATTATAGGTTACTAATAATACCTAAAATGTATTGGGGAGTCTCCGCACCATTCTTATCAACTTTACCATGCATGATCACACTTGGCAGTCTTAAAATAACCCTTTTCCCTTCACCTCTCACACTTGGCACCATCAAGCTCCTAAATAATGAAATATGATCCATAAAAGATGAAAATTTACATGTTTAAGTAGTGATCATACCATCATTTACAATAAATTTAACTTAAAATTCTCTCCAAATGAAGATTTATCATTTCTTCTAAGTCTTCACTAGTTGGCTCACTAGACTCACTAAAAATAATGAGTTTTTAGGCACACTAAGGAGATTATTAACTTGATATAATGACCATAGGGACTTATAATAAGTCCTAATATTCCTTTTGAAGTGATTTGATCTCCTAAATGTTCACCATACCTGCACAACACAAAAAATGGTAAAAATAATCCCTAACTTACTCTTTTTCATATAGTTACATACAATAAAAGTCCACAGATTTGATCCTCATGGAGGTGGAAACCAATTATATTCATCACTTAGGATCAAATTCAATCATTTGGAGGCACTTCTAGCTTAATTTTCACCATTAGGTCTCAAAACAGGGTTTAAGAGGGTTTTGGACTCATTAGCCCTCTTAACCTTTGTTCGTAAATATGGAACATTTTAATTAATTAAAAACTCAAATCGTGTATTTTAAAGGTCCTTATCCAACTATCATAAATTTATCTAGGTCCCATGCATCAGTTCATGAAAGTTATGAGCAACTGAAGTTGATAACTTGAGCCATTTTGGGCATTTTATGAGGGTTTGGGAGCTTATATGCCAATAATTGGTCTTATGATGAATTTATTTTAAAAAAAATGGCTCAAAAACCTGTATATTCACCCCAAATCATTTTTTAATTATTTTATTAGATCATTAAGATTAAAAAATAAAAACTTACCCTTGATTGGCACTAAGCTTAGACCTTGCCAATAGGCTTGCTTACCATTTGAGACTCCACCTGTCACTCAAATGGATTCATTTGACTAATTATGGATCCAAAACATATGATATAGTTATAAATACATTAATAAATTAATTTAAATTCATAAAAAATGTCAAGAAAGCACATGACCCTCAATTAGGCTTTTAGGTTTAAGGATTACCTTCACCCATGACCACAACCCTCATTGGTTAGAGAATCATGTTTGGTTACAGACATTATATAAAGTTTTATTAGGTTTTTTTGGGTCCCCTAAAGCTTATAAAACATTAATTTGGTCTTCCCCTACCTTTTGGTCACCAAATTCAACATTTTCCCCAAAACTGCCATCTCCATGCTTGAGAAAACTGACCCTAATCTAAGATGAAACAAAGAGGGTTTTCCAAGTTATATAATAAAATATTAATATTAAATATATTTTATGGGTCATAATTTTACTCCATACCAAATTTTATATCTCATCTCCTCCATTATACCATTCAACTCTCCAAGTTTTCAAGGAATACTTTTGAGTAGGCAGCCTATGAAGGTGGGTAGGGAATAGTTTGTGCTTGGAGGTCTAATGGGTTGAATTAAGATTTATTATGATATTTAAGGATAATAATTTCATTAATAAACCTCTTCCAACCATTTTATAGTTCATTTTCCATTTAGACACTTCCATGCCCTTGGAAACCTAAAGTAGGCCTATGATTGCCTAGGAAGGGAATCATTGTGTTATGCTTGGTTGTAGGTTCTCTTGAACTAGGTTTTATTATTCAAGATCATAATACAAAATTTTTATAGTGTTAAAAATATCATATTTATAGTCATATTAACATTTTTATAAGCCAAACTCACTCTCTTGCACTAGTTCACCCTTTCTCTAAAGATTAGGCCATGTTCCTTAAGGATTGAGATAGGCCCTTAAGACCCCAGCTATAGGTTATGGTTGAAGCATGGTTTGATTTTTTTTGAGATCCTTTATTCAAATTTACTATTTAATATTACTCCTTAATTTATTTTATTCATCTATAATCCTTTCCAACTAGAATCATATATGTTTAGGTCTTTAAGGAAGTTGCCTTTACTATCATAGTTAGGCTTTACCCCTATTTTAGTGGGATTTTGAGCTTGGTTCCATGGTTTTAGATGTTATTTAATTTTTTAATTTATCAAAATACTCCATTTTTTTAATTCACTTTTAAAATATCCAAACTATATCAAATCCATGCTCAAAACCCTCTATTAGGTCATCTTTTACCCTGACTCTTGTAGTCATCATTCTTACCCCTATTTAGTGGAGCTTTGGCTAGTTTAGGCTTAGATCATGATGAATTTCGGTTTATATTTAGTTAATTCAAGTTCCCATTGATTAAATTCACTTTATATCCACTTTATAACCCCAAACCAAGATTAAAATTTCAACTTCCTCCTCACTATCAACATGCCTTGCCTTGACTGTGTTTCAAGGCATGTAGAGGTGTTTATAAGCTTCTTTGGAAATTTAATGACGTGGTTTAATAATAATGAATGTGTTTGAAAGAATAAAACCACATTATACCTCATTCTCACTTTTCAAACTCAATTTAAGACCAAATCTCAACCTTTCATCATTGTTTGGAAAAACCTGCATGGCTATGGATGGCCTCTCCCAAGCCTATGTACAGACAAGGGAGGTTGTTGAGGGGTTCAAACATTAAATTAAGCCTTTATTTTTTCATTTTAGCTCTTAATTTTCTATTTAAAATATTTATTATGGTTTCAACTTATTATCATGACCTAGGTTCAACCAATTAAAGTTCAAGACCAATTTGCCATTCATACCCTGTAGACATCATTTTCTGGATTCAGTGATTTTTTGGCTATTTCAAGGTTGTTGAAATTATAATCTCCACTCCTACTTTTGAGTTAAAAATTATAATAATTATAATATGTGGATAGGGATAAAATTTTAACCAATCAAGGTCATTAAAAATCACCATGATTTCATAATAGGAAAACTTCAAAAGCACCTAGGAACTCTCTTTGCAACTTTTAGGGACTGAGAGACCAAAAACATAATCACTTTCTCTTGACCTCTAACAACCTTGTGATCCTTATCTATCAAGATTATACCTCTCTAAAAATTCACTCTAAGTACCTTTAAAGGCTTGAGGCCATTGTGAAGGTTGTCTCTTGCTCATGATAGTGTCAGTATACTCTTGTAGGTGAAACTTTTGACTATGTGGACTCAGACAGTCCCCTAAGAGAGCAAGAAAGTGTAAGTCAAGGCCTTCCAAGTACCACAAAAACACTTCTCATCCCTTCCAACATAAAAAAAATTAGTATCATCATAAAAAAACATAAAATCACTTTCCAAATGTGGATAAACAATTTATAGGGCAATTGAGATGACTGTAAATGTAAACTAGGCATTTTGTAAGCATTTACAAGCCTAAAAGAGGCTTTCCCAAGTAATTTAAGTTTCTAACACCAAAATAAGCATGAGAATGTCTTAAAAAACATGTAGGATCACATGCAACAAACCATTCCATCAAACCAAATCAAGAAAAGTGTAAATAGGTTCAAAAAGAGATCCCCTCATGGTTGAATAGTCATAAAAACTTACATGGAGTGTTAACAATTGTTCATGAAGGAGGAGAAACCAATCTAGGATTTCTTACTATAGATGTGAATTTCACTTACAATGTTATCCACTTATATATGTATTTCCCTTAACTCCACCTATAGCTTCCATAATGAGTACTTGAACTTGCCCTTCCTTGGCTTGCTAATGGAGAAAGAAGAGAAATGAGTTGTAGATGAAACTTTTTGTGAAAAATATGAAATCCAAACAAGGATATGACCTATAGGGAGGTGAAGAGTCACACCACCATATTTTTTTCTAAAAAGGAGCTTGAGAAGTCTGTATAAGTGTTTTAAAAGGCCTATTTTTTAGGGAAAATTATTTCTTGATTGATGAACTTATAACTATCACCTAACATGATCCTAACATGAACCACGTTTAAACTCACCTTGGTGTCAAATTTTCTTGCATAAAAGTAAGTACAAGTCAATTAATATGCTAAAAGGTGGCCAAAAGACCCCTTTTTGCACATGAGACATAATGAATGACCAATTATGACTTGTAAACATATTGAAACATGATAACTACCATATTTTGACAATTTGACACAAAATGGAAATTTGACTAAGTTTTACCAAGGTTTGACCATAGTTGACCATGGTTGACTAGGCCAATTCAAGGAGAATGAAGTTAGACAAGGATTAATACAAGAATAAGTAAGATATATATTACAATATGAGACCCCATAGGATGTGTATAAACCTTCTTGAAAATTTTAAAATGATAGGGGTTGACCTCAATTTACTAGAAGTCAAATTTGGTCAATAATTGGGTAAATCCTAAGGGTAACATGGTTGCTTATGTTAAGTACTAGTATCCTTATCCTATCCATTGGGAAGGGGAGTTAGAATCACTTGGAAAACATTAGGAGTAGACACTGAAGAGACCAACAAGATAGTAATCCTACCTCAGACACACAAATGGAAAGAATAACATACAACAAAGAACTAACAACAAATAGGACAAGGACATGTATGCTACTAAGCACTTATGGAAAGCAAAACACACCACAAATAAAATAAAATTAATATGTACATCTAACCTGATACATTTCCCCCCTCTTGGATCAAAAGGAAAACTTCTTAGGTCTCTTTCATGGCAAGAAACCTCATGGTGGTAACCAAGTAGTTTGTAGGAGTGAAAACTTAGTGACTCACCCTTCTTGTTTGCCATCTTGATAGGCATGTATTACAATGCATCAGGTTCAAACATGTTTTCCACCTTCATGTATTCATATTACTCTTCAAGCCATGTTTCATGTTTGTCCTTCATGTAGGTATAGTCCATCAATGGATCAATGGCTACAATCTCGTCATTATAGGGCTCATTTGGCTCATCGCCCTCTTGATATGCATCATGGACCAGCTCATTCCTTTCTATCTCTTTGAGAAGCTTATAAAACTAATCTCTTGCTTCATCATGGCTCTCTTGAGGAAGGGTAGCTAGTGTGATGTTTGAGATGAGACAATTTCTCTAGTTCATCCCAAAAATCATCATTTTCTTGCTTAAGGTCTCCCTCTTCAATACTTCTATCAAACCAATCTAATTCTTCTCCTTCTTGTTTGAAAATAAGAGTCTCTAACTACTCAACAACATGCTCTTGAACCTCATTCAGCTTAGGTTCCATGATTTGATCACTATCTTCATCAAAGTAGAAGAAGGATAATCAAAGAAAGGGAAAGAGATCTCACCATCCTTACATTCTTCATCATCCAATATTATGGATTTTTCGCTATCTTCATCATGACCAAAAGGAGGTTCATCAAGTAGAGATATTAAAACCTCATCATGTCTATAAATCTCTATACCTACTAACTTATTTTAACTTAGATTATCTTCTTCCCCCTTGAATTCTAAAATTTTGTCTTCCACCTCACACAAGACATTTTCTCCTTTCTGTAAGGAGAGGGTGGGAGGGAAAGAAACATCCTTGACTAGGTTGAAAGATAATGGGACATTTTCATACTCTTCTTTCCATCTTGTAATCACCATATCAAAGATTGGAAAACTTACATCACTTGAACATATTTCAAATTGAGGAGTAGGAGAATGACTTCCTAAAATATCATTTATATCCATAAGAGTCTGATCAATCTCTTCATTTTTCTCCTCTTTAGGTTGTGTTTCCATTTGAATGGCATCCTTCCAATGTGTGAAATGAATAGGCATAGATTCTTATATCTTTTCTTCTTCAAAATTTTGGGATAATTCATGGTGAGCAACCTCATTTGACACTCTATTCAATTAGATATTCACTATACCTACAACCTCACTTGACACTTCTTGTTGACCTATAAGAAAGAGATCAAAACACACTAGGTACTAATAGGAGTAACATGTAAAGGTAGATAAACATCACTCTTGTACAACCCTCAACACTATAATTTTCACTTAGTAAATTATTTGAATGAGGTAAACCTAATTATTTTTATTGATTGAAGGCATAATTTTTGTAGGTATTTTCTATACCAAGTAGAGACATCCCTACAATGTCCAAGAAGGCCTAATTTATAGAACTTGGAAGAAGAGAGAAAGGGGAAGTTGAAGAGGAATAAGGATATGTGTCACCAATGTGAATACCAATTAAAAATTCATGAGAGAGAAGGATGGGGTGAGCCATATCATGTTAGGAGTTACAAATATC
Source organism: Torreya grandis (assembly GCA_037957365.1). NCBI lineage: Eukaryota > Viridiplantae > Streptophyta > Pinopsida > Cupressales > Taxaceae > Torreya > Torreya grandis. Next base: position 155,837 of record JARHVA010005274.1, on the reverse strand, counting down.
ATCTTCAATCTTCTAAAACTTGCAAATAGTCAAGAAACTACTTTTTTATGCATATAAAACTACCCCTTATGATTGGCCTTAAAAAAAATTCCCAAACTATACACCTAATTAATTTTAATGATTAATATGAGTATGATGGGTTACTTAGAATACCTTAAATGTATTGGGGAGGCTCCTCACCATTCTTATCAACTTTACCATGCATGATCACACTTGGCAGTCTTGAATTAGCCCTTTTCCCTTCATCTCTCACACATGGAACCTTCAATCTCCTCAAACCTAAAATATAATCCATAAAAGAGGAGAAATTAAATGTTTAAGGAGTTATCATACCATATATTACAATAAATTTTCCTTAAAAGGATCTTCAAATGGAGATTTGTCATTTCTTCTAAGTCTTCTCTAGCTAGCTCACTGGAGTAGCTGAAAAGAATGAGTTGGTAGGAACATTTAGGAGCTTAGGACCTTGATATAATGACCATATGGAATTATAAAAAGTCCTAATATTCAATCCAAAACTTATTTTATCTCCTAGAAGTTCACCATGCCTACATAACATAAAAAATGGTCAAAATAGGCTTTGTTTCCTCTTTTCCATATACTTTCATACAATCCAAGGCTACGGATGTGATAAAAGTGGAGTTAAAAACAACTTATTTTCATCACTCATGATCAATTTCATTCATCTGGATGCACTTCTAGCTTGATTTTCACCATTAGGTCTCAAAATAGGGTTTAAGAGGGTTTTGGAGTCATAACCCTCTTAACATTTGTTCATAAAGATGGTACATTTTAATTAATTCCAAATGATACTTTTGGATTCTAAAGGACCTTATCCAACAATCCTAAATGCCTCTAGGTCCCATGCATCAGTTCATGAAAGTTATGAGCAATTGAAGTTCACCATTCAAGCCATTTTGGTCATTTTGTGAGGGTTTGGGAGCTTATAAGCCAAGAATTGTTATTATGATGAATTTATTTGAAAAAAAATGTCACAAAACCCTGTATATTAACCTAACAAATGTTTTCCCATCATTTTATTATATCCTCAAGATCCAAAAATGAAAACTTACCCTTGTTTGACACTAGGCCTAGACCTTGCCAATAGGCCTGCTTACCATTTGAGACTCCACCTATCACTCCATTGGATTAAATTGAATTATAATGGATCAAAAAAATATTAGATACTTATTAAAAATTTAATAAACTAATTTTAAGGCATAAAAAAGTCCAAAATATCACATGACCCTCAATTTGGCTTTTAAGCTTAAGGATTCCCTTCATCCATGACTGCAACCCTCCTTGGTTAGAGAATCTTGTTCGGTTACAGACATTATATAAAGTTTTATTAGGTTTTTTTGGTCCCCTATATCTTATAAAACCTTATTTTATCTTCCCCTACCTTCTGGTCATCAAATTTACCATTTTCTCCAAAACTACCATCTTCATACTTGAGAAAATTAACCCTAATCTGAGACAAAATAGAGAGAGTTTAAAATGTTATATCATAAAATATTATTATTGGATCATATTTTATGGTTCCTAATTGTAATCTATACAAAATTTTAGTTCTCAAATCCTCAATTAAACCATTCAACTCTCCATGTTTGCAAGGCAGACTTTTGAGTAGGCAGCCTGTGAAGGTGGGTAGGGGATGGTATATGTTTAGAGGACTAATGGGTTTCATTGAGATTTATTATAATATATAAGGATCATAAATGACTTAAAAAACTTATTCCAACCATTTTATAGTTAATTTTCCCTTTAGACACTTCCATTCCCTTAAGAACCTAAACTAGGCCTACGACTGCTTAGGAGAGGAATCATTGTGTTTTGCTTGGTTGTAGGTTCTCTTGAGCTAGGTTTTAGGATTTAAGATCATAATTAAAAAAATTTATAGTGTTAAAAATCTCATATTTATGGTAATATTACCATTTTTATAATCCAAACTCACTCTCTTTCACTAGTTCACCCTTACTCTCAAGATTCGACCATGTTCCTTAAGGATTGATGCAGGCCCTTAAGACCCTAGCTGTAGGTTATGGTTGAAGCTTGGTTTGATGTTTTTTGAGATAATTTATTCACATTTTCTAGGTAATATTAATCCTTAATTAATTTTATTTACATATAGCCTTTCCAACTAGCATCATCCATGTTTAGGTCCTTAAGGAAGATGTATTTGCCTTGACTGTCACAGTCAAGATTTACCACTATTTTAGTGGCCTTCTAAGCTTGGTTCCATGGTTTTATACCTTTTTTAATTTTTTAATTTTTAAAAATACTCCATTTTTTTATTTCACTTTTAAACTCTCCAAAATATATCAACTACATGCTCAAGACCCTCCATTAGGTCATCTTTTGCCCTGACTATCACAATCATCATTCCTACCCTATTTAGTGGTGTTTTGACCAATTTAGGCTTATATCATGATGTATTTACGTTTATATTGAGTTAATTAAAGTTTAAAATCATTAATGTCACCTTATATCCTCTTTATAACCCCAAACCAAGCTTAAAATTTCAACTTCCTCCTCACTGTCAACATACAATGCCTTGACTATGTTTCTAGGCCTTTAAAGGTGTTTATAAGCTTCTTTAGAACTTACCCAAGGTATTTTCATTATCATGAATGTATTTGAAATAATAAAACCACCTTATACCTCATGATAAATTTTTAAACTCAAGGTAAGACCAAATCTCAACCTTTCATCATTATTTGGAAAACCCTGCCTAACTATGGATGACCTCTCCCAGGCCTGTGTACCGACATGGGAGGTTGTTAAGGGGTTCAAACATCAAATTCATCCTTTAATTTGTCATTTTATATTATTATTTTCCATTTAAACTATTTAGGATGGGTTAAATTTAGTATCATGATCTAGGTTCATTAAATTGGAGTGAAAGACCAATTTTGCATTCATACCCTGTAGACATCACTATTTGGATTCAATGATTTTTTGGCCATTTTGAGGTTGTTCAAATTCTCATCTCCACTCCTCATTTTGAATTTAAAATTGGAATAATTAGTGCATATGGATAGATATAAAAGTTGAATGAATAAGGGTCATCTAAAATCACCATGATCTCATAATATGAAAACATCAAATGCACCTAAGAACTCTGTTTGCAAATTTTAGGGATTGAGAGATAAGAAAACACAATCACTTTCTCTTAACCTCTCACAACCTTGTGATCCTTATCTATAAAGATTAAACCTTTATAAAATGAAATCAAAGTAACTTTAAAGTTTTGAGGCCATTTTTAAGGTTTTCTCTTGGTCATGATGACATAAACATACTCCTATAGGTGAAACTTCTAATTGTGTTCACTTAGACAACCCCCTAAAAGAGTAAGAATGTGTAAGGCAAGGAATTCCAAGCACCAAAAAACACTTTTCAACAATTCCAACGTAAAAAACACTAGGAGCATAATCAAAACAACATTAAATCACTTTTCCAACATGGATAAACCATTTCAAAGGCAACTTAGATGACTGTAAATGCAAACTAGGCATTTTATAAGCATGCACAAGCCAAAAAGAGGCTTTCCAAAGTACTTGAAGTTTATAACACCAAAATAAGAATTATAATGTCTAAAAAAAGATGTATGATCACATTAAACAAACTAATCCACCAATCCAAAGAAAGAAAAGTTGAAATAGGTTCAAAAAGAGACCCCTCATGTTTGAATAGGCATGAAAAGCTACCTAGAGTGTTAACCATTATTCATGAAGGAGGAAACACTAATCTGAGAGTTATTAATATGGATGTGAATTGAACTTAGAATGACATCCACTTATAAAATCATTTCCCTTAACTCCACCTGTAGCTTCCATAATGAGTGCTTGAACTTGCCCTTCTTGGCTTGCCAATGAAGAAAGAACATAAATGAGTTGCAGATGAAAATTTTTGTGAAAAATATGAAACTAAAACATGTATATGACCTTTTTGGAGCTCAATAGTTACAATACCATGTTTTTTTCTACAAATTAGCTTGGAAAGTCTATACAAGTGTTGGAAAAGGTCCATTTTTTAGGGAAAACTTCTTCTTGACTGATTAACCTGACTTATAACTATCACCTAACATGATCTTGACATGACCTACATTTAAAATCACCTTGGAGTCAAATTTTCTTAGAAAAAAGTAAGTACAAGTCAATTAATATGCTAAAAGGTGGCCAAAATACCCCTTTTTGCACATGAGACATAATGAATGACCAATTTATGACTTGTAAACATATTAAAACATAGTAAATTCCATATTATGAAATTTTGACACAAAATGGACCTTTTACTAAGTTTGGCAAAGGTTTGACCATAGCTGACCATGGTTGAGTATGCCAATTTAAGGGGAATGAACTTAGATGAGGACTAGGACAAGACCAAGTAAGATATATAGGACACTATGAGACCCCATAGGATGTGTATAAACCTTATTTAAGTGTTTAAAATTATATTTTTTGATTTTATTTTACTATAAGTCAAATTTTTTCAATAGTTACATACCTGAGGCACTCTCCAAGTCATTCGCTTAAGCAACTAGATAGCTAGTTTCAGTAAAAATGACTTTTGAGGCCTCTATAAGTAAGGTAAACATATGAAACTTGGTAAACGTTATTTTAATTCATGTTTATAAGTGTAAGTCATATTTTTTTGGTCATAGTAATAGTTTAATCATCTGATGTATTGTCACAATCCTATGTTTATTTGTTGATAGTGAACATGGAGGTAGGCATGCTTCTTTAAAGGATATAAGGTATGACAGATGGTTTGAATCTCATGTGAGGCGTTTTTAGTAAATTTTGGATTATTTTAAGTCTTCCAAAAACTTTTGAGATTGATAAAAGATAAAATTTTAATACAAAATGAATAAAAGTGCAAATTTACAAAATTCAAGATTTTGGCATTGAAATGTAGATAATAAAAAAAAGCATTTTTGAGGAGATTAAAGTATTTAATGGTATAATATAATTATTTTATAAGTTTATTGGTATTTAAATGTTTCAAAAATAATAATTAGGTATTTATACCCTATAAATCTCAAGATTCACCTATTTCTCTCTCCCTATGTCTCATAATTCTCATATTTGGAGTGTGTAGTAGATTTAAATTGGCAATTCTGGATGTTTTTGTTAATTTAAAATTGAAAAAAATGATTGGAATAGTCTAATTGGTTTATAAAATTCATAATTAAAAATTAATTAATTATTATTAGCTAATACAATTTGAGAAAAAGGAAAACCTCAAACCTATAAACACTCAAAAATTTGACAAGGCAAGTTTAGGCAACCTCGAAAGATGCATTTTTTGAGTTATACTCAATTAAATGACTTGAAATTTTGTTTTTTTTCACTTTATTTAAATTCGGGTAAAATTTTTAATGTGACCAGCTCCGTTGGCTAAACATGACTAATACCAGTACCACGGGGCCGATGGGGGACTTAAACACTGATGGGTAGAGCCACAACGAAAGTACCCGACCAACCGACTACACCCGCCGACCCGACTTGAAATTTTGTATGGATGTATTTTTTTGTGTAAATTAATTTTTAAAAGTGGTTTCATGACCCTAATATACATTATAGATAAAATGGCAGATTACAAGTCGATTAAGGAAGCATGTCAAGAATTCTCACATGACTACTCACACCTTAAAGTCAAAAACTAAGTAAGTGACTACTTTAAATTGTTTTATAGGCTTAAAGACATAAATTTATGTGAATGGATATTTAGAAATTTCCAATTCAAAAATAAGCAACTAGGAAAATGGCGAAAATCTTAGTAGGCCTAATTTGGCCTAATTTGTCATAATTAGGTCTAGAAGTGAAAATTGGGTATTTGATCACTTGAGAATGTTTTGGGAGGTTTTAATACATAAATAGGGGTAAAATAAGATTAAATTGATGTATTAATATGAAAAAAAAATATTAAAATAAATAATAACAATAATCTACTCAATTGGATGACTAGGCCTACTCCAAGTTTCCAAATCTCCACCTACAATCATCATGATCAAGCAAAGTTTGGGAAACTAATGGATTTGTTTTAAGGGATAAATAAGGGGTCAGATAAATCCAATCCATGTAAAATAAATAACAAATTAAGTCTTCATATAAATCATGGAGGGAAACACCTATTGAATATCATTAATTCTAATCATAATCAACCATGAAGGTTTTCCTTATTAGCAAAATTTAATATAATTTTGAGTTGTTTAAGGTAATGGAATTTTCCTTGTTATCAATACTAATAAAATATATTATGTCTATTTAGGTTTCCTACAAGAAATATATGGACTATGGAAGGTCAATGAGAGTCTTGGATAAATTTTTACCTCTTGAGATCAACTACTTCTTATCATAATATGTACAAGCAACATAAGACTTTACCGATAGGCATGCTAAAGTATAGTCAAGATGCCTCAGTCAAAGTTTGTTTCAAGTAGAGAAGATAGATTTTGTATATCCAAGGGCTATAATCCATTAAATATTGTTTCTTTCTCAAGGATGTGGTGGTAGGGTTTTAGGATTAACATGACAATCAAATATGCACCTACAACAGGGCCTAAATTCCTATTAAAGTATGTAACTTGAAACACATCATAATTGTGAGAAAGGTGTAGTTATACATTAAATGTAAATTAAGTTTATAAATAGGTTCTATAGTTACATATAGTGGTATGAAGAGTTATATCAATCTATGAACTTCAAGTATAGAATGACATAGTCATTACCTTATGAATGTTCACCTATAGTCATACAAAAGGGTAGGCCTATCTCTGAATTGAGATAGTATTCAAGCCATATGTTCAAATGGAGGATTAATAGGAATAATTATCATGTGAATGAGGTTATACTATTAATAAGAGTGATCTAGGACACATAAGGCTACAGTCAAGGTCAAATTCATGGAACCTATAGCCATACTAGGTGGTCAAAAGTTTGACACACTCATATGCCCTAAATGTGTATTCTCAAGATACAATCACTAAAGAGTATAAAATTTTCAAATCACCTATGTTTAAAATGTAAAATTGACATACTCAAACTTGTATCAAGATCATGAAAACTATTATCAACATTTGATAGTATATAGGTTTCTTGTATAGACTAGGATTGTGTCAAGCCTGAGAATAATTTAAAAAGAGTCAATGTGCTAGATAATAGGTTGTTGAGGAGGTATTAATTGACTTAATTGGTCTTTAAATAACAAAATAATGGTGGAATGGATAATAGAAGTTACAAAATTTCCCAAGGATCAATTACAATAGTGTTAATGAGACAATAACAATGAGGTTTCTTGAAGGTATGTAGTATGAAGATAGGTTGCATAGTTTATTGGTTAAATAAGTGAATAAATAAGATGCGAGTCATTGTAAAATGGATTCTAATAGCCTAAAAAAATAATATTAAACATCCTCAAATGAAAATAAAAGGGTTAAAGAGGAAAACTCAGTCATGTGCATATTGAAAACATAGGTAATTTAAGCTAATTTTGAGGAAAATCCATCTATAGACCTCTATATGAAATATCCAAGAATTAAAATTGTTATATAAGGTGTTAATTGGTGGTTATACCTATATATGGTCTTAATTAATTCACTTGACTAGTTTAAGTATTCACTATTTTGACACAATCCCATGCTTGTGTCATGACAGTCAATATGGAGATTTGTTTTTGAGTTATATAGGTTTGGCATAGGGTTTGAATCTCACGGGAGTGTTTTATAAGATAAATAAGATAATAATAAGTCTTAAAACACATTTTTATAGTTTATCACCTTTATAATTCAATGCAAATCATGCCCTTAAGGGCTAGCATAAGCAAGCAAGCCTATATATTGTACTAGTAATAGGTTCATTCATATGAACAATGGGTAGCACATAAAGAGATAAAAAAAATATTGGAATGTAAAGAGAGATGATAATTTTAGATAATAATATTTTGATGATAGATAAGCTTAGGTGGTACAAGAGATATCACAAAACCCAACCATCAGGGTTTCACAATGTTATTTATCAAGAAACCCTTTGTAACAATGAGTGCATAAAAGGAAATTTTGATAGAATTGGTTGAACCTAAAGGTTTTTTTAAATTTTTAATATGATTTATAAATTAAAAATTTATAAAAATTGAATTGGAAGGGAATTTTAGACCTCTTACATCTATACACAAAAAGGCAAGCAGTGATTCATACACACATAGTCTTAAGAGACTATGGAGAAAAAGTGAAGCTTAGGTAGAAAAAATAGATAAAAGGGGCTTAAAATTAATGGGAAACAATTTTTTGTACATCCCAAATCACCTAAAAATTCCTTAGACCTCCAACACATAGATTTGGCCAATTAGGCCTTCAAGCTAGGTTTAGGCTTATAATACCTATATCACATTAAAACACATTTAGACCTTAAAATGGAAGGTGAATTCATGATAAGGTTAAATGGGATGGTAAATATACATTAATTTTTTAAAAATAAAATAGAAGAAAAATAAAGGTCATATTTGTCCTTAAGAAGATAAATGAAACTATTCAGTATTGACACTCATTTCGACCCCCTTTTTTCAATGCTCATATATTTCACCCCATAAGTAATTGGTAAAAATTATTTTAGTATGTTTATAAGAACCAAATTTAATTTAAATAAATTAATGACTAATTTTTTTTTATGGACTGAGTTCTATGAACTATTAATACTACTATAAGTAGGTCCAAAATGCATGTAAAACCCCACAAACAAACTTCTTTATGTACATATCTTTACACACCTATCAAATGGTAATTAAGTATTATTATGAAATTTGACTGGATATATGGTATAAATATTCATTATAGTAGGTTCTATAATAGAGGTCTATATTTTATGAACAATCGTTAAGAAGGTAGGCTTATATGAGCTGCCAAAGACTTATTTTGACCAGTTTTAAGTTTTTGAGCTCATAAGCCCATGAAATTACATATAATAAATTATAAACCACTTGGATAATGAATGGTACTCCATAAATATCATTTTTGAATTATTTATCAAAATAAATTGGCACATGTGGTTGCCTAGGAGGCCCAAAATGGACTAAAATTCCCATTTTGCAAGACTTCAAAGAAACAAATGGTATAAATACATGGAGAAGGCATAATGGGACATGAACCAACATTATATGTAATTATGAGCCATTAAAAATGATTTATAGGGTGTCTTATTGAGCTAAAAGGTCAAAAACCCAATTTTTCTAATAATTTGTGAATGGTTGCAAGTTTAATGGAGATTTCCACAATTGATATAGGTCTTAAAGGTGGTATAAAACTTAGTTTATACCTAATAATAATGATTTGTATTATTAAAAACCTTATAAATATCCAAAATTATCTCTCATGGTGCCAAATATCCTTGGAAATAGGTTCTAGAATAGTTAGTTGAAGGTTGCTTGAGCTTGAAGACCTCCATCAATGAGTCCAAGAGATTTGCAGGTTCCATGGTGTCTTTTTCAGATTGGAGGAGAAAATATGAGTTGGGAAAAAACTAAAAATAGTCAAAGTTAACCTTCAAGGTCAGTGTAAGCATAAAATTCCAAGGTGACTAACCATGTTTCCAATTATCTTCTAAAATCCAAGTGTAATGGGGCATATAAGTCAAGTGGAGGAGTTTGGGGAGTTGAGGAGAAAATTAAAGAAATCAATGAGACTTATATATATTTGAGGACTTTTATTAAAGTTATTGGAGTGTGATGCTATCTTCCTCAAATAATTTTGTCTTATAGTGACTTTTAGTCTAATGGGAGAGCTTGAAGACCTTCTTGACTTTAGAAGGTTAATTTGTTAAGAAATATCAATGCCTAATTTATTTGAATTTTTTTGAAACTCATATACCTTTTCCTCTTATTTGGTGGATCTATATGAAAGGTGGTTGTGTCAAATTTATTAATTTTTGAGAGCTTCTTGCCCCTCTCCTCTCCTCATTCTTATTTATAGGATACTTATTCTCTTCATTGTAAACATTATCCTCAATTTTGGTATGGTGTAACCCTACCTATTTTTTTAATAATGGCCTCTTAAATAAATAATACAACTTCTTTTACCTATCTCTTTGCATACTTCTAATATTCTAGTTAGCTTGTGCATGATTACTTTATGGATGAATGTTCTTCCTTGGTGATTGTGCTTCTTTCTTGCTATTTATAGGTATTTTAAGGTATTTTTAGGTCTGAAATTGTTCTTTTTTAAATCACTAATGAAGGTATATTTTGAGTTTGATACTCTTCCAGTTCTATCTCTTGTCTAGTGAGCCTAGTTTAGGGATATTGATCTAAAATGACTAGTTTGAGAGATTATGTAAGAAAGGGTAATCTTTTAGTTGTATTATTTTAAGTTTCATGAAATTTGGAGTGTCTTTTAGTCTGTTGAATCACCTTATTTCATGTTTTTGGTCATTTTTTTAACCCTTTTATCCCTTTTCCAAGCAGAATCAATAGTTTAGGTGATCTACCAAAAGGAAACAACCTTATCTAGAGGTTCAACCCTATAATAGGATACCCCTAGCATGGGTTTGATCTCATTTTATATCCAAGAGTGAGAGAGCCTTAATAAACCTCTCACAAGGGTGAAATTTTGTGCTACAATAGGTGCTTGGGTGCAAGGTAATCTTGAATATGAAGACATTTCAATTAGACAAGAAGAAGATAGTTATCAAGAGTTTCTTGATGACATGAAAACCATTCTTTATCATGATAGCCTTGTGAGTGTGATATTGAGGCATCTATTCAAGTTGAAGTAGATGCAATGCAAGGTGATAAAATTATAAAGTATCCAAACATCCATGAAAAGGTACATGTTAAAGAAAAATCTAGTTTCATTGAAGTTGAAGGATGAATTATTTACCACCAAGATTAGTTTGTTGATGGGAATGCCACACCAATGGTTGATTAAAGTTTGAAGCATGATCATGATTACATGAAGTGTCAAGGTGAAGTGTTGGCATTTGGAAGTAATACATGATCATTTGTAATTAATATCAAGCCCTTCAAGGACTCACACTTCCTATGGAATATGTTGAATACCAATTAGGTATTGACCCTATTAAGTGTTGTCCATAAGAATAATAGGCCAAAGATGATGGAAGGAATGATGAAGTATTTTTTGAAGTAGTACTCAATTTGATACTCTTGAACATAAAAAAAGTGAGGATAGCTTGTCCTTTATCATTCCTAATGAACTTTAAGATGTCCACCATGAAGGTCTTGACATGTCACCATTCCATATGAAGTAAAGTGAAAGCACAAACCAAGACATGGTAGATCAAGAGAAATTTACAACTAAGGTAGAAATGAGTTAGATCTTGCAATGTAGATAGATATGAAATGATTATGATTGGGTGTTGGACTTATATAGCCAACTCATGTACTTGAGAGTGGATAAAGAAGGTCCATTTAATTTTATAAGAGGCCATGAACATGATAATAACCCTAGCTACAAGTGGGATTCCTCATATAGCGAGTAATGTCTGATTGGACTCAAATCAAGAGTGACAATCAGACCTCATGGTTCCATAGTGATAAAAAAAAATCCATTTGACCTTGGAGGAAATAATTTAATCTTAGGTTAGTTATTTTAGTGTTTTTGCCTTATTTTAATAAGTGGTCAACACAAGTATAGTTTATTTTCTTATTAATTTTTTATCTTATCTTATTTCGTAGACACTAGAAAACAACACATGATGGTTCTAAATTTTTAAATACCCTTGGATTCCCAACCTACCATTCACACATTTCAACCAAAAACCTAATTTGAAAAATTCTTTGAATAACTCACCTTCTAACCCACCTTGACCAAACTTAACCCTTCACCCAATGACACTCTAACTGATGATATTCACTTTGACCACCAATATTCAACACTCTAACCATCGATGATCAATTTCACCATTGATGATCAACACTATAACCATTGATGGTCAACACCTAAACTTACCAACTTGATATATGTGATAGTTAACACATTAAAATATTATCTAAATGTCTATCTTCTTTGTTTACTAACATATCATAAGCCTCAAAATCATCAACCAAACCTATTAGGGAACCTTCTACCTCCATCTCTCTTTTCCTATAAAATGAGGAGAGAATGAGGTGAAAAGGCATGAAAGAGGATCCGCAAGCAAGTAAGTTTTCATTCTTATAGTAGCTACAAGGACCTAAGCCTCTACAAAAATCATTCTTTAGGCAAAGTACTATTACTCTACCCAAATCACTCTAGGCTTCACCAACTTCAACAACATGAACTAAGTATTTATTATATGTATTGATTTACCTTACTCCTAATTCTAAATTGCTACCTTTGATCTCTTAACTAATTAATTAACCCCTATTAACCTATTGTACCTATTTACCATTTTCCCTCTGACCTCTATCATAAAGATCAACCTTTACCTGAACTGGACCTATCAATAATAACCATCGACAGTCATCTTGACCACTGACAGTTGACTATAAAACTATTGATAGTCACCCTAACTTCTGATGGTTGGCTATAAAACTACTCTTAGTCATGCAAACACTGATAGTTACTCTAACCATTGATGGTTAACCTAACCGTTGATGGTCACTATCTGAACCAAACTAGTAACCAAGCCAACAAACAACAACCGACCACCAACCTTAGCCAAAACCCTATTTTATTATCCCTTGTCAAATCATAGACTAGAAATAACAACCTGACCTAACCTTTAACAAATTTTTAATAATTTAGCATTCACCTAAATGTTGTTTTTTTAGAACACTAGCATTCATTTGTAAAGTAATTTTTTCTGTAGATCTAGTACTTTTATGTTATGAAACCTTTCTTTTCAACATTAACTTGTATCAAAAGGTGGATTGATATCCTCTTAGATATCTCACACTTCTTAGATCTAGCTTGCTAGGCAATCCATCTATCTACTTAACTAACCAAACCCTTTTCTAGTTCTCTTTTATTACAGGTCATCCTTCCAAGCCAAAGAAGAGTATTTACAACTATCTAGATTATAGAGAGCATACCCATCTAGGTTAAACCAACTTCTACCTCTCTTCAATTTTTACCTTTCTTATATAAACAAATAAAAATAAAAATTCAATTAAAATATTATGGCACACCAATGAGACCTAAAATTGAAAATTTATTTTGGGTATAAAATTAACTACATACATTGATTGGTTTAATACTTATCTCATTTATTTAAATTAAAATCAAATTAATAAATCATAGCTTCACATTTTTATCACACACCATACCAAACCACTTATCGATAAACACATATTAACACATAACATAAGGCCTGACTAGAATTTCATCACCTAAAAGTAAACTTTTCCCTTTTGTGTATCCCACTTAGACTTCACTACAAAGGGGAGAAACCAAGACTCAACTCTCTAGTTGAGTATAAACTCTAAAAATTAGTATACCTTGGCTAAACACCAGACACCCTTATCACTGTGTTGTGTGAAGTGAGGGAGTAGGCCCTAATATCAAGACATATACTGACTTTCAATATATATTTTGAGAGACAAAACTAACTTGAAACCAACCATAGACTTCTCTTCTATTACCTACTCTACGAGTTAAGTCTTCCAACATTCTTTTTAACTTAAGGCATAAGCCAAAAGAGAGATAAAAAGAACCCTAAGAGGTAATGTACTTTAGTGTGTGTTTTGCTTGTTTGATTTTTTCTTGTTTACTCTTTGTTTTGAGTTTTGATATACCTACCTTCCACAATATTTCCTCCATCACCTTGTCTAATGGAGAACAAGCCTATATTCTCTATTGGAGATCCTAACTTTGATAGGATCTTAGAGAACAACCATCTCTCCTTAGAGTGATACCTTGCATCATGAGCCACTTATGCTTTCAATATTACCTATAACCAACCTAACTTTACCCATAATCAACCAAACCTCACCTACAACCAATCCAATCTTAACCATAAAGAATCAAACCTCAACTAGAACTAACCAAAAAAATATTGGGTCACCTACCCCAACCATCATATCAACTACTCCAACCTACGTTGAGGCATCCCTCTTTATCTCAACATTAAGATCTGGTCTATCCTCTTTGACATCTAACCAATAACTATCAAACAAACTTATCAACCTTACATAGCTTATGAAACCAACTAACCTCATCAAACCAATTGATTATCTCACAAATTCAAGAGCAATCCATCATTGAACCTCTTTTTGTACCCATTATTATGCAAACTAATAACCAAACCCTGCAACATAATGAGGCCTATCCATTAGATTTGCTTCTTAGTCAACCTATAACTAAGGAAACCATAATCCAACCCTTAACCAAACCACTTATTAACCAAGTGGAACCTTCTCAACTTTCCTTTGAAATCACAATAAAGGAAACCAACCCACCTTTTCCACTTACCCATGTGAAACCAACCTACCAAACTCTTCCACTTATCCATGTGGAGCAAACAATCAACCTTTTCCACTCACCCATGTGGAACCAACCAAAATACCTCTTCCACTTACTCATTTGAAACCAAATTATCAACCTCTTCCACTTACCCATGTGGGACCAACCTACCAACCTATTCCACTTATGCATATGGAACCAATGTACCAACCTCTTTTACTTATCCATGTGAAACCAACATAAAAACTTCTTCCAATTACCCATGTGAAATCAACCTACCAAACTCTTCCACTTACCCATGTGGAACCAACCAACCAACCTACCTCTTCCACTTACCCATGTAGAACCATACAACCAACCTTTTCCACTCACCCATGTGGAACCAACCAACCTACCTCTTCCACTTAACACTTTTTTGAAAGCTACCATCAACCCTATCTTACCAACCATCAACCCAACCTTAATAACCATTAAACCTACCTCACCTACCATCAACCCAACTTTAACAACCATTAAATTTACCTCACCTACCATCAACCAAACCAAGACTACCATTAACCCAACCAAAAATACCATCAACCTAACCTTATCTATAACCATCCACCCAACCTTACCTCACCAACCAAGCCAAACAATCAAACCAACCCAAAAAAAAAACCAACTCAATCATTATCTTACTTCGTTCAACCAATCAGACTAACCTCTGCTCTAAATCAATCAACCAAATTTAACATACCTTTCAACTCAACCATAAATAACCTATCTAACAACCCAAACCAAGATCATCCCACTAAACCTACCAACCCTACATAACCTACATAAATTAGATCTAACTACATTTTCTTCACCTTGGTGTAATAAAAGAAATCCCACCTAAACCACCACCTACAACTTTAACCCACTAACCACTAACAATGAATAAGCCTTTTTTAGAGGTGGATGAAGTCATCTTCACCCCACATAAACCCTCTTATTAACCAACACCTAAACATGGGATCATTTTCCCCATCTTTGACCATCCATGAAAAGAGCAAAATGGGGGGAAATTTCCCTCCATAAGGCTTTGACCATTTATCAACCCAAACCATAACTTAAAAATTAACCAAACTAACCCTTGACTTTTTTTCCTCAACCAATCAAACAAAGCTTCACCCAACCAAACTTATTGGATAATCACCTTCTCCCCTTACCTGGTGGAGTCACCTTCTCCACCAACCTACCTAGCCTTTGGATATTATCCTTCTCTGCTTTACCAACCATTTTTGCTTTCTCAAGATCACATCGTACCTTGATACTCAATAAATCACTAAATAACCACCTTATCTTAACCATGAAACCATTAGAGATTAACCATCTCCACCAATCAACCAAACAACCAAATAACATTAACATTATTCATTTTGGGCCACCTTTTTCATGATTTTATTAATTTCAAACCTTTTGGGATTCACCTTCTCCCTAAACCATTGGAGATTACCCTTATACACCACCAGATTTGAGAGTCACCTTCTCCCCCAACCTTTGGAGAATACCTTCTCCATCAACCCAACTTGAACCAAGTAGTATACCAAAGTGGGGTAACCCATTTGGACACCACCCAACCTTTTTGGGAGTAACCTTCTCCCCCAAACCATTGGATATTCCCCTTGTCCACAAAACTATTACCTTTTTGTCAATCCAAATATTTTCCATGTATAATCAAGTGTCAAAGATTAACTAGGGGACATATACTCTCCTAATTGACACCAACCATTTATGCAAACATAAATCTAGGGTATGCCCAAACCCTTAATGCTTTACATATGTTATTTCATTAATACAAGTTCTTTGTCATATTATTTATAACATAAGCTCATCCCTTATTTTCAATCACCTTAATCTCCTTATCTTTAAGGAAAACCAATTAAAAATAAGATCATGTGATTATCTATGACAAACTTACCTTAATCCTAAGCATGGATACCATGGCTCTACTCATGACATGATCCTCATGGTAATTTTTAGCCCTTTTAGGATAGATTCTCATGGTCATTATAACTTAAAACACCTCTTTTACCCATTATCAACATCCTTGTGTTATGGATTTACTTCCACAAAGTAAAACCTTAGGCCTATATAGACAATCCATGTCTAAACCAATAGATAAAAAATTTGTCATACCAAACTATCACTTGGGTCAACATCTATAGCATACAAATTGCTCCTTTGAAAGATAGTTTCTAAAAAATAATATAAATTACTTGAACATAAGGTAGAATACTTCCTTGAAGGATAGATATCAAACATGAACAAATAAAAACTTAGTCACTCCCTTGAAGGATGGCTAAGTCAAATTTGTCAAAAATAATATTTTTAAGCTTCTCGCATTGACCAACTTACCAAAAATATCAAAAAAAGTAATAATATAACCTATATCAAAATCAATCTCCAATCACTCCTAGGAAAGTTGAAATCAACTTTCACATCAACATTAGTAGACTTCATGCATCAATCAGTCTACACATAGCATGCAACTTGAACTTGTCTATCATGGTTCTGAGGTCACCTACAGAAGGGGTAAGACATCTCCATAATAAGGTTACATTACCTATCACCCGCTGTTTATCACCTACTACCTATCAACCATCTCCCCTTTTGTCTTTCTTAAATCAGGAGAGTTTTGAGCTTACTTGATACCATGTGATCAGTCTACCATTTTAACCATCAAACTAATAATAAATTAAAGCATGACAAGGGTTTATTTTCATAAGCCCTCCCATCTTGCCATCATGGTGTTTTTCAATTAAAGTATTTTGCCTCCTCTTTGTACTTTTGTGACCACTTAGGAAGACATGTCTTCCCCATTTTGAGTCATTGAAACCAACCCATTAAACTAATCAATTAGTGAACCTATTTGGGAGTCACCTTCTCCCCCAACCTTTAGATATTACCTTTTTCCAACCACCTTACCTTAACCATGAAACATTAGAGATTACCCTTCTCCTAACAAACCCAAACTAAGTGGTACATCAAACTGGGGCACCCATTTGAAACACCACCCAACCATTTGGGCATCACCTTATCCCCTATCCTTTAGATATTACCTTTCTCCACAAATTTTAACTTTTGGAGATTAACTTTCTCTACAAACATTCAACCAAATAAAACCAAACCCAAACTTTTGATATTACCTTTCTCCAACCACCTTACCTTAACCATGAAACATTGGATATTACCCTTCTCCTACCAAACCCAAACTAAGAGATACATCAAATTTCATCAACGCATTTAAAACACCACCTAACCATTGGGGAGTCACCTTCTCTCCCAACCTTTGGAGATCACCCTTCTCCACAAACCTTCAACCAAACCCAAACCAAGTGGTACATCAAATTAAGGAAACCCATTTGAACAACACTAACCAATATTTATAGAGAAACTATTTTTTACAAACTAACCATGAATGATTAGAGAACACCTTATCTAACCAACCAGCCATCTGACCATGTATACCTCAATGTTGGCCATTTTAGACCCAAACTATTCACATATTTTATGATGATCTCGCCTTAGTCCTTTTGACTACATTGAAAAATATCTCCATGTTGGACATTTTAATTTACACCACCTCATGCAAAACCAACCATTTTGTGTCTTCATAAGAGTACTTCCTACCTTAGATACTTGAGAGACACTGAACTTATTTAGGAGACTGATAGAGTAACCCAATCAGCTATGCCTAACACTGGGGCCTGGTTACCTTGTCACTTATATTTTTAGAACTAAACCTTATTTTAACATATAATGATAAATTATTCTATGAAAAATATTAAATATTATACTTAGTCATATTTTATGCACATATTTTCACGTTAATGCCCAACCTCACCCACCACCCTTGTCACCTACCTTTTCACCCACATAACCAATGATCAAATATGCACCTAATTTTGATTCACCTTATTGACTCTTAGTTTGAGGGGGATCACCTCATCCTATACTCAAAGTAACTTAACCTTTAACTTGTAATCCAATTTTTTTTATATATTGTTGATTCAAACTACATAACAAAAAGGGAAAAAATATAGATACTAGAAAACAACACATGATAGTTCTAGACGTCAAAATACCCCTAGATGTTGAACCACCCATTCACACCCTTTTGACTACAAACTTGAGTCAAAAAACTCTTTGACCAACTCACCTTCTAACCCACCTTGACCTAACTTAACCCTTCACTTGATGACACTCTAACCACTGATGGTCACTCTAACCATCGATGGTCATCACTCTAACTACCAATGGTCACTCTGACCACTAATGGTTAACACTCTAACCACTGATGGTCAGCACATAAAATTACCAACTTGATTTATGTGTTAGCTAACACATCAAAATCTTATCTAGATGTCTATCTTCTCCATTTTCTAACACATCATAAGCCTCAAAATCATTAACCAAACCTCCTAAGGAAGCTTCTACCTCCATATCTCTTTTCTTATAAAAGAAAGGGATATGGAGGTGAAAAGACATGAAAGAGGATACATAAACAAGTAGGTTTTCATTTTTCTAGTAGCAACAACAGAGACCTAAACCACTACCAAAATCATTCTTTAAGAAAAGTTCCATTACTCTACCGAAATCACTCCAAGATTTACCAACATCTTCCACTAACTTCAACAACATGAGCTAATTATTTGTTTTCATGTATTCATTTACCTTATTCCTATTTATAACTTGATACCTTTAACCTCTTGAAAAATTAACTAATGTCCAAAAACCTATTATACCTATCTACCATATTCCCTCTGACCTCTAATCTATAGAACAACCTTTAGCTAAATTATACCTATCAATAGTAACTACTGATGGTCATCCTGACCACTGACAATTGATTATCAGACTATTGACAATCACCCTAACCATCAATGGTTGGCTACCAAACTATTTTTAGTCACCTAACCACTGATAGTTACTCCAACCACTGATCATCAGCCTAACTACTAATAGTCACTATGTGAACCAAACTAGTAACCAAGAAAGAAAGTAATAACCAACCACCAACCTCAACCAAGACCCTATTTTCTCAACCCCTGTCACCTCATAGACTAGATATAACAACATGACCTGACCTTTAACATTTATTTAATAATTTAGCATTCACCTAAATGTTATTTTGTTAGAACACTAGAATTTATTTGTAAAGTATTTATTTCTTTAGATCTATTACTTTTATATTATGAAAACTTTCTTTTCAATATTATCTTGTATCATAAGGTTGATTGATGGCCTTCTAGATAGCTCACACTTCTTAGATCTAGCTTGCTAGGTAATATACCCATATCCTTACCTAACCAACCCTTTTCAAGTTCCCTCTTATTACAGGTCATCTTCCTAATCCAAATAAGAGTATATACAACCATTTGGATTATGGAGTGTAAACCCATCTAGGTTGTACCAACCTCTACCCCTATTTTAGTTTTACCTTTCTTTTATAAATAGATAAAAATCAAAATTTGATTAAAATAGTTATCCTTGGGTTAGGTGTATTTTTTTAGGTTTAGATATTATGTCTTTTGTTATCTTTTATATGTCATGTTAGTTTTTTATATTCCTATAGGTGTCATAGGTGCTAATCTATTTATTAGTCTATGTATAGTCATAAGCCATGATGTCTTGTTTGAATTCTATCATTATCATGAAAATTTAGTGGGTTCTCTTAAATAGGAGGATGGTCAACCCCTATGAGTCACCAAAATGTTGGTAATTTGGCTTCCAATGGCCAAATATTAACACCAATAATAATAATAAAAAATATGGCACCCACCTAATACTCTATATGGTTATCTCCTAAGTCATGATGTCTCTTAATTTATTCTTGAAGTCATTTAACACTATTGTAACTATCATAGAGTCTACTTGTGATCATCATATGTCCAAGATATATTGGGTCCTTAAGTGATGTGCTTGATCATCATGATGTCATTGATTGTATATATGAAGGGAGTAAGTCTCAAAGTCTTATCATTGTCATGTATCTATTTCAAATTTAATTAAGTATCCTCATGATGTTTGAGTATGTTTAGATGTTTTTTACAAAACATTAAAGTGGTTTTATGACCTAAACTCCATTAATGAAGATGGTTGAAGATGGTAGCTGATGACTCAGCATGAGATTCTCTAGTCTATTTGTTATATTCAAGGTATGGGTTGACTATAAGTTTTTAAAGTTTTATGAAGACACATAGAATACAAATTGAATCCTTTTATGAGGATAAAAGTTACTCTTGTGATATTCATTAGCAACTCTTCTTTTGAGGATATATGTATGGTATCTAAAAGAAAGGTTTTTATCTTAATATGACAAACATTAACCTTAATAGTCCACTGAAGTATCAATATCATATTTAATCTCCCTTATGGTCATTATATTGATTTATTCAAAAGGTTTTAGGCTTTTAAATTGTCCCCTCTATGAGTCTATAATAATTTTCTGCCATTAAATAGACTCACATGTGTGAAAACATCCCCATTTTTTAATCTCCAAAACTCATTACTTGCTTTGATATTTCCTTTGACTCACATTTTATCTCATGTTGCCTTGAAATGATAGTTTGGAAGTAAAATATGAGGAAATTAAGGAGAATTTTCAAGATCTAACAATGTTTCCAGGTGGTATGAATCTATACAATACATACTCAGGAGAACTCACAGAGATGTAAGGAGGTTATTTTATAGTCACATGGTAAATATATAAGAATGTTTGAAGACTTGAAAAGAAAAAAACTGATGTGTTTTCCGTAATCATTTCCTTAGTAGATATCAAGAGCACTTCATGTTTTTGCTCAGTCTATATAAGAGAGAGAAAGAAGATTCAAGATCTTGACTAGAGGAACTAGACATTATGGCCTTCCAACCATGGGTATTGGTTGCTAGTTTAGTCTTCCCAAATTTATGAATAGATTATAAGAATACAAGTAATTTGATCATCATTCAAATTTGCATAAGGCAAAAGGAGTAGTATGGTTTTGTTGAGTTTCTAACTTTTTGGATCAAAATAATGAGTGTTTTTTATTCTTTAGGTCTTGAAGAGATATTTTATGACTTGCTCAGTATTTTGACCCACATGTGTGAGTCTATATGTCTAAATAACACCTAAACTACCAAATCTATAGTTTTTAGGTAGGGTTGAATAGGGTATGGTTCAATGATGGATCTAGGTTGTCAATACATAGTAAGATATTGTATGCAATGTTTTATTCATGTAAAGTGTTCTTATTTCAAGTATCTCAAGCTTCATCAAAGCCTCAAATCTTATAAATCACCAATTTATCTTCAAACACTCTCACAGTTTCATGTAACATATGTTAAGGTCACTTAGCATATGTTAAATTTATTTCTAGAATCTTAGGTTTCTTTTTGCACTATGTATGATCCTTTAAGAACCTCCAAAATGATATATTTTATTAAGCATATGCATATGCTTATCTATGATCCTTTTATACTATCTTGATTATGGATTCAAGATCAATTACCAACCCCCTCATGGTTCATTCCATTTTTATGACTTTTTCACTACCATTAACCATTATTGTGAGCTTAATACTACATTCCCAATTTCCATATATCCCATTATCATCATACATATATATATCACTACTACTTATCCACATCCTCACTAGAGATTAAATGTCTTATTACTCAGATTTTTTAAGATCATAATGGTCATGAAGATGAATTTTAGAGCCTTAAATGCTGATAAAGGAGTAAATCCTTACCTATAGTCTTCAAATCAACACCTACAGTCAATAAGTATAGTGGCAGTCTTGAGACTTAGTTGAATAATAAAGACAATTGAGAAGATCAAATGCATAGTTTATTTGGGTTTGATAACCTTATTTAAGAAAAAGAGTTATATCAAGGGGAGATAAGGTAAAAAAAAATTATATCTCAAGAAACACCTCAAAATAAGCTATATCCAACCTATTGGCGATATGTAGATAAGTGGAGCAAAACTCAATCTGTGCATTATATTTGAGGTGAAATTGTGGCATATGAAACATGAAGATATGTTTGAACCTGATAAATAATAGGTAAAATAATGTGCACAATGATAAATGTAAGTAATTATAAGTGTTGGAAAGAGATATAGTGATATTTTAGACATTTTGAGAAATTCAATCAAATTCAAGGAATGTTGGAAGTTTGGTGAGCATAACACAATCCTTAAACATAAAAAATGTCAAAGAGTAAGCTAAAATATGCTTGTTATTAGGATATGTTATTTGTATTTTAGGAATAAAATTACTATGGGTAATTAATGTAGCCATAAAAACACCAAACCCAGTCTTAAGGCTACTCTAGCCTAGAAAAACACAAACCCTAAGCTTGATTGTGTAATGAATGTAGGCATTAGAATTACAAGAGACATGACCCTTAGTATGTTTATAGGATTTTAATTTAGTTTTAATTAGAGGTTTTAAATTAATTAAATCCATAGTGTTAAGGTAATAATCTACTCATTCCTAACATACTCCCATTAAACACTCAAGCTATCGTTATTGTCTACAGGTAGTGACCTGAGCCAAAAAAAACAAGTGGGAGTTGTGGCAATTGGGGAAATTGTATAAATATAAAATTTATATGGGAAAGGGTGTTATAATATTTTTTATGATATATTTTTATCTATAGGTTACTCAAAACCTCAAAACTAAGTCAAGGCCAATTAGGCCTAAAATCCTATTTTAGGCCTAAAAGGCCAACATCACTATGGGAGTATGCCTACACCCTCGTAAGAAAAAAAATAGCGTGAGAAGGTATAAGAGGTTTTTTTAGGTCTTAATTATTTAATTCAAATAAAAATAAATAAATATAATGACCAAAATTAGTTTTATCACCATCTCAAATTCCATAGTTTATACAACTAGCTTGAGTCATCATTTCAAATACTTGGATATTACATAGCAAAAGGACTTGAGGAAAATTATATTATCATGAGTTATACACCCCTATATAATTAAAATAAATTTAATATTGAGATGGATTGAGAATCTCAAGTTTGTAAAAAAAAAAAAAAAGACTATAAACATGCCCATATCACATGTAGAAGATTATAAGCCTATCATCTTACATTCATATATTAGCACACCTTTTGCATGGGAACTCAAGACATTCAAGAAAGTTAAAGGGGATAGTGGAATTAAGATTCATAATAGGGATTTTTTGTTTAGATTTCTATACTTTATGAACCATCATTAAGATGGTGGACCTCTAAAACCCTACTTAAAACCTATTATAGACTAGACCTAATGAAAATGGAGATTTTAGAAACTAAACACTCTAAATGACCTGATAAGCACATAAATCATAAATATAACTTAGTTAAGACACTAAACATGGTATTTTTTTATATGAAAACTATACAAACATGCCACAAAATAAGAGTTTTTTAGTAAATTATGTCTAAAATAAGGTATAAATTAGTTTAAAGAGTTCAAAATCATTGGAAGTGTCTTGTTGGAGCTTGTTTCATATACTCAAGTCATTATATGTCTAAAAACATGCCTATAAGTAACTCTATAAGTCTCTTCTAAACACCTAATCTACATAAATGAAGGATAAGATGACCTAGTCACCTAGTTTGATAAGGTTGTAGGTGCAAACTACTCAAGAAAGCCCATGACATGATGTATGATGTTGATTTATACCTGATACTCATCTATTTATAGGTTATTAGGGTTTCATATAGGTTTTTTTATGGAAACCAAGTACTAGGAGTTAAGCTACTAGGCCTAATTAGCCTATTTGGCCTACTTGGTAAACAAAGAGAGTTGAAGGTTGGCATAGAGGGATGATGAAATTGGTAACTGACTACATTGAATGAGTCAAGTGAACATTCCATGGTATTAATGGAGTAAGAAGTTAGTTTCTTGATTTCGTCATATGTTCAAAAGGAGGATAGGTTATTATATGCTTTATGTTGGCCTAATTACACCTCATTAATGTGGTAAATTCCAAGAAAAAGAGGTATTTGAACAAATAGGGGCATACATATTATTTAAAGAGGTTGAAAAGTTCCACCACATCCTCCACTACCCCAGATCAACACTTAAGGAGTCACTGAAGATCCTCAATACATGGAGAGTCTTTTGGGGCACTATGTAACTATTTTCTAACTAAAGTAATGATTGTACTATGGTTATTAATGAAATTTTCATCTCAATCACACGAAAATCTCTCTCTTCTTATCTCTCATTCTATTAGATATTCAGGCCTTAAGGCCTTGATTTTGAATCCTTCACCTGGGTATCGAGAAACTCTATCTAGTTTTGTACTTGATAGTCCTCTTTAATTATTAATGGACTATTGTAGCTTCTCTATGATTGGATTATAATGTGTATATGCTTATTCAAATGTGTATAAGTGTTAAAATTATTCCCTTTACATTTTATTATCACATCTATATACTGATAAGTTTTTTTATGCTAGTTATATGAAGTGTCAAAGGTTAGTGATCAGATTTGAAGTGTAGCCTAGTTGAAAATGTCTCAAGGTAGGCCTTTCACCCATTACCTCCAAGTTGAAGTCATTCACCATGACTTTCATGTAAGAAAATATTGCATATAAGTTTTAGAGATATTTTTTTAATCCATGATTACTTCATTAGTGTTGTTTGGAGTTCAGTTTGAGTGGATGAATGAGTATACTTGTGCATCACCACCCTTTAGAGTAGGTTTATTTTATGTACTTCTTTACCCTTTTCAATCCAATAGTAATAGTTTTTATTGAACTAATCCAAATAGATGCATCAAGGGAGCTCTCCCAATAATATAAATGTCTACTCTTATAAATTAACCCACAAAATTTAGGCCATTCCCATGTTAGGCCAGGTTTGAAGCAAAATTGAACACTCTCCTTCATAGGGTGCAACTTGGGTTTCTAACAATTCCTATGGTAGATGATATTAGAATATATTTTATTTCCTAAAGATAAATTTTATTTTTATTGTGATGATGATATACTTTTTTTACAATTTTTTATTTTATTTTTAAGACAATAGAGATGAAGATTAGGAAGAAAAAGAAATATTTCAACAAGATAATTAAGGCCTTATGTTTTTATTTTGAATTCATCAAAGAGATTAAGGATATGATAAAAATTAAATAAATAAAATAATGATTCCTTTATTTTAAAAATAAAGAGTTCCAAAATAAACCTATATGTTGAAACCAAATAGAATACTCTAATGCTCTAGATAAGCCTGCTAATATTGCTTTTAAGAATGGATGCCCAATATGGTTACTAGAAACTAGAAATGAAAATAATCTACCATCATGTTAATATTACATCATGAGGAGTCAAAAATTAAATAATCATAACATGATCTTCCATTTGCATCATATAAAAGAGATGGAAATTAGGAATGGATGTAAATCCAAATGAAGTCTAAATCTAAAGAAGAATAAGACCTCAAGAGGGTTGAAATTTTATTGATTTTCTTCTCACTTACTACTATTACCTTAGAATTGGTTAAATGATTATAAAAGGTTTATATTTTAACATTCATATTAGTGGTTTAAAAAAAAATCTAACTAATGTATTTTTAGAGTAATTTTTCATTTTATTTCATAATAGGATGACTTGTGCATCACCCTACATACTTAATTTGGACTAGTGTATGAATTTATTTTTATATAGACAGTTATGGAAAATGGATCACAAAAGAATTTTATGGAATAAAATATTTTATAGGGAGGAATAATATTGAAAATTTTATTTTCATGCTTTGTCTTCTATGCCATGACTACATTCTAGTAAAGCTGTAGAGTCATAGGTGTAAAGGAGATGGAAAATTTGTATTCATAATTTATACATTTTAATACAAATTTATGCCAAATAGGGTAATTGTATAATTTTATAAGTCAAAATAAATCTCATACAAGACATTAGGATAAAATCAAAAGCACACACTAATATATATATATATATATATATATATATATATATAATGAAAGATAATTCTAGCTAAGTTATAGAGATTTAGAGAAAAAATGAGAGATATTTGTATGATAAAAATGATTATTATCATGTGGAAAAGGGGCTTAAAATGATTAGTCATTTTTCTCTTAAATCTAAAATATCTCAATCTATTAACCTTATTTAGATGTAGTGGCATGATATAATATTAATAATCTATTAATGCCATCTAGTATAAGTGTCTACAGCTATTAGATTATAAAGGAAGGACCCAAATCCATTATTTTGAATTAAATTTTTATTAAAAGAAAAAATCCCTTATTAAAATTTGTATGTCATGTTTTTTTAAATTCAATGGATAAGTGGTGGCCATGAATTATTTTGATGAAGCATCTTGAATTGTTAGATCTGTAATAAAAAGGAATCATCTCTAGTGGTTTAGATGAAATGATGGATCTAAGGAATTATTTAATGTGTACTATTTTTATAGGGAAAATATACTAATGAGAAATAAAAGTAATATATATGACTACTGATATTTATAATGTTTAATAGTGTAAGATCAAGGACACATGGTAACTTTATTTTAAATAAAATATATAGTGTAAGATCTAGCCATTTAGTCTACCATAAAATATATAGTCACTGAATTTAATTTTAAATAAAAGAGATTAAAATGTAAATCAATTTGAATAAAGGGGGCCACGAAGTACATCTAGAAATTTAGAAGCCCTTCCATCCATCAAATGAAATGAAGGATCCTGAGATGTTGATTTTCAAGGCTTAGAATATAAATTAAGAATTAAATAAGAGAATACATATTGGATATATATCTATTTATCTATATCCAATACAACAAATTTATTTATAAGTGACTACTAACATTACATTCGTAAAAGATATCATCCATTAAATCAAAAGAGTATACCTAGTCCTCTAGTTGAATAAATGAGATCACAATGAATAAATCACATAATCAGAGGAAATAAATGAATATTTGGAGCCCACAGACATGGAAATATACAAAAATATACATCTAAAATTTCATAAGAGACTATGGGCTACAAATTGGCTCAAAATTAAGTGATTTTTATAAGAAGAATAATTCAATATCTAAAGAAAGGGAAAAATATGCTTAGGTTTGTGATCTATACCCATTGACTCTAACTTATACCACAAAGGAGTGTGTTTAGGGAACTTCTTCAATAAATTTGAATGGGAACTACCCTTTGAACCCAACGGGGGTTTCTATCCCAAAACCCATGATTTTTGAAATTCATAATAAAAGAAGAGATTGGTGGGGATACCACACTAGATTAAGAAATATTTTATTGAATACTTTCCAAACTAGTGAACATAATTTTTATATTCAATGATATGTAGGAAATGTTCCATTGAGATTTTACAAAATGTTAAAATTATGACATAAGGCTCATTTGTTAATGTTTATGTTTTCTTATTGAGAGTGCCCTAGCTCAATTTTTTTTAAATGAAAATGTCTATAAAGTGATAAATTTAAATACTGGGTTACATATTATTTAAATAAATATTCCCATTATTTTAGAATAAAAATTATGGGATAATTTTAAATTTAAAAATAAATATATTTTTCTCAAAACCTAACTCATTAGAACATTTTGAAATAAAAGTGAAAAGATATGTGAAATAAAGATGGGGCATACTATTATTTTATATTCAAGTAAATATTATGTTTATTTTAAATACATATTTAAATGTCTTTAAATATATATTATTTCATTTTAGAATAAATAAATAAGTTACTATATATTGGTACCAACACACCCCATCCTTAATTCCTCAAATGAGGACCCTCCTATTCTATTTTAAATGTCAATTTGCAGGTTCCTAGATATGTATAGTTCTATTTATGAATGATCATTAATCTAGCCAAGTCTTAATAAGCATGTATTCATAAAAATAAGTTATTCTAAATTCCCATCAAAGGTTTCACTATTTTAAAATGTTTGATTTTTCTTAGTTGTACTAAGTCTCAGTGTGAGTCATATTTTAAGAGATGTGTCAAATTCCTCCCCTTTAGATTAATTCACCTTAGACTCATGTAAATTACTTGAATATCTTAGAGTTTTTATTGTCTCTTTTCATGAGTAATTTAACCCATATTTATGTTTCATTTTGATCTAAATGATTAATTGACTAAGTTTTTTATATGGTTCCACTTCTTAGACTTAGTCAATTTCATAACTAATGGACAAAATATGCTTTAAATTAAAAAAAAATGGCTTTGATTTTATTTTAAATTATTTTTTCATTCATAAAGTGTCTACACCCTTTTATTCTCATTTCAAAGGAACTTAGAAATTTGAATTTAAATAGTTAGTCATTAAATTTTAAAGAGTTAAATTTATGGACTGAATATTTGATCCTTTTTCTTTAGGTGTTTTACCTTGGCCTCCAAGCATTTATTCTTCCACGTGATAATATTTCATGACTCTAAGTAGTCTAGTACATATTCAAATAGATTTTATCACTTAGACAATTATTCATCTTTTCTTTGAGCCATGTGTCCATTTTATACTTCTTCAAAGGATTTGACCAATTATTCATATATGTTCAACTTTTATTCTCATTTCAAAGGAACATAGAAATTTGAATTTAAATAACTTAGTCATTAAATTTTAAAGAGTTAAATTTATGGATTGAATCTTTGATCCTTTTTTCTTTAGGTGTTTTACCTTGGCGTCCAAGCATTTATTCTTCCACGTGACAATATTTCATGACTCTTAGTAGTCTAGGACCTATTCAAATATATTTTATCACTTAGTCAATTATTCAACATTTCTTTGAGCCATGTGTCCATTTTATACTTCTTCAAAGGATTTAACCAATTAGTCATATATGTTCAGATTTTATTCTCATTTCAAAGGAACTTAGAAATTTGAATTTAAATAACTTAGTCATTAAATTTTAAAGAGTTAAATTTATGGACTGAATCTTTGATCCTTTTTCTTTAGGTGTTTTACCTTGGCCTCCAAGGATTTATTCTTCCATGTGACAATATTTCATGACTCTTAGTAGTCTAGGACCTATTCAAATAGCTTTTATCACTTAGTCAATTATTCATATTTTCTTTGAGCCATGTGCCCATTTCATGCTTCTTCAAAGGATTTAACCAATTATTCATATATGTTCATCTTTTATTTTCATTTCAAAGGAACTTATAAATTTGAATTTAAATAACTTAGTCATTAAATTTTAAAGAGTTAAATTTATGGACTAAATCTTTTATCCTTTTTCTTTAAGTGTTTTACCTTGGCCTCTAAGCATTTATTCTTCCACGTGACAATATTTCATGACTCTTAGTAGTTTGGGACCTATTCAAATAGCTTTTATCAATTAGTCAATTATTCATCTTTTCCTTGAGATACATGTCCATTTTATGCTTCTTTAATGGATTTAACCAATTATTCATATATGTTCAGATCCATGTGACATTCTCTCAATATCCTTAAGCCTATGTAAAAATTCTAATGAAACTTGCTCAATTTATTCAAAGTTTCTTGGTCAAATCCTACATCAGCCAAGCTCTAGACCAGTAGAATAGTAAGATGCTTCCATGTCTCATGATCCCAATGACCTTATGCCCTAGAACCATCCATACAATTTCATAATCCTACATGCAAGTGGGTAAGTGAGATGTTTCCATATGGAATCTACATGTAATCATAAATACATCAGATCCATAAATCAATCCTAACTCAGAGAAGATAGATCCTACTTACACCTCTAATTGGGGATAAATTATATAATCAAAAACATAACCAATATGTGTGTGTGTGTGTGTGTGTGTGTGTGTGTGTGTGTGTGTGTGTGTGTGTGTGTGTGTGTGTGTGTGTGTGTGTGTGTGTGTGTGTATGTATATATGTGTGTGTGTGTGTGTGTGTGTGTGTGTGTGTGTGTGTGTGTGTGTGTGTGTGTGTGTGTGTGTGTGTGTGTGTGTGTGTATGTATGTATATATATATATGTATGTATATATACATATATATATATACATATATATATATATATACACAATACACACACACACACACACACACACACACACACACACACACACACACACACACACACACACACACACACACATATATATATATATGTATATATATAAATATATATATATGGCCTAATTAGGGGATATATTACCAAAATAAGATCACTAGGGAGGGTTCCAAAGCCTCTAATCAAGAAAAACTATGCAATAGCCCTAACTAAGTCCTGTATTTTCATATTCACTATACTACTAACAAGTAAAACAAATAAATATAATCTAGTTCTCACTAAAGCTTGTGTCACAAAGTGGGGGTGATAAAAAATAAAATTAAACATGGATAGAAGTCATATATTCATCTCAATGTATATAGAATCCTAACTCATGAAAGATAAGTGAAAATGAATATCTATCTATTCTTACAATGGAAGAACAAACATAGAAATACATACCCTTGAAGATGAACCTACTAAGCCTTAAACTCTCCCTTGGACAAGGTTATTCACAAGAGGTTGTTTTGGTATGTACATATGATAAGGATAAATCAGCTCTAGGATACATAACTTATCAATTCATCTAAAAGACTTCTCCACAAGACAAGATCCATATCTCTAAAGAAAGTATGAAACCCTAAGATTTTTCCTTAATTATAATGATAGATAAGCATATGAATAATATCTCTTAATTCTTTTCTCTTTGATAAATAATAGAAAAATGATTGTGTATATATAGGCCAATTTGACCCTAAACCCTTTCGAGAGTTTTGTCCAATAGGGTCAACCTAGTCGACCTAGTATCATTATTGACAAAAACTCACTAGGTCATGGGTTAGGTCAACCAAGAGCCGACGTAGACCCTAAATGAGTTTCACCAATAATATTAAAAGGTTGACCCAATTAACCTAGTCATGTAAACTATCGAAAGGGGTTTTGGGTTAGGAAAATGGGTACTAAGGCGGTAAAAGACTAGAGGAGTTTTTAAAAGAGAATAAAAGGATTAGGAGAATGGTTTTCAAGATGTAATTATGTAGATAACAAGTGGTAAAAAGGAAAACAATCTTGAGAAGCACGAATAATTTTCCCACCCCTTTCCCAGTGCACCCTTTAAGACATGCACATAGAGATATTGAGACTCCATGGGTTCTTACAATATTGAGAGTGTCAATAATTGGTAAAATTTTGAAAATATTATGTGTATACATATGCCCCAATTGAAGCTCATTACATGTCATGTAAGTGTAATAAGTGATGGTGCTAAAGGAATAAAACATGATGACACATAATGTTGATTCTATGTAAAGTGTAGTAAGGAGAAAATAAGATAAATGAAAGGATAAAATTTAAAAACACATACCTTTACTTACCTTAGTGTTGTAGATAAAGAAGGATATGTGAAAGATGTGAAAGTGTCCAATGTGAGGAACATTAGGTGAACTTGTATATATTAGTACAAAAAAGAGCAAGAAATAATTTTT
Organism: Torreya grandis; assembly: GCA_037957365.1. Lineage (NCBI taxonomy): Eukaryota > Viridiplantae > Streptophyta > Pinopsida > Cupressales > Taxaceae > Torreya > Torreya grandis. Next base: position 123,986 of record JARHVA010005274.1, on the reverse strand, counting down.
TTTCAATATAAGCATAAAATAGTGTAAAATATTCTCTACCACATCAAGATTCTAAACAAATTTATAGTTTGTAAAATGAGTTAGTAAAGACAAATATATGGTCAAAACAAAGAGTTTGATGGTAAATATTTTAAGGGTAAATAACAATCAATAGTAACTTTAAATAGGGTTAAAAATAATTAATTATCTATTATTTTAACTATTCTAATAAAAAGTATATCTTTGAGAGACTTAGTGAGAGCTAAAAAAAAGATACGATGGAAGGGGAGCTCCCGTCAAAAGACTAGAGATTAGATTAAGGTGTGTGAGACCATGGATTGGTCAAGGACAATAGCTGATGGCTAGAGAGGGCATGGATTTGGATGTATGGGTACTATAGGTACCACATCTAACACAATAGTAAGAGTATCAATGAACACCTTGGTCATGCGATGCCAATGACAAGAGAGAGCACAAGGGGTGGTCATCTAAGATGACCCATTAGTTGGCCTAGGGTAGAGCTCATATATAGAGGCACCACTGAGGCAAGGCTTGAGATGTACATGGGTGGTGACCCTAGGGTTTGAATTAATTGGGAATCATCCCATGGATGAGGTACTCAAGGTATGATCTAATGGAGATACCATGCTTAATATATGAATAGATGGGGAGATTGTGATTGATGACACTAGGATAGGTAACAAATGGTTGTAATTTTCTTAAGTTTTGAGAATAAAATACTAGTTATATAGATTATGACCTAATGTCTATTTGGTTTAAATTTTTTAGATATTTTGGATGATGAGGAGACTAAATGTGGATCCCTAGTGATGGGAACACTCCATGATATTTTGCATAGGGTGTTGGTGTCATACAACTCTACCACATTGGATGATACCATGGTACCATCTACCCAATATCAAGAAAGATATTTTGGACTAGAAGGGGAGGTCATGATGTGGTTATAGGCATGTAAATATGGTCTATAGCCATTAACAGGGGTGGGAGTAGGAGAGGCATATGCATGGCAGGACTTGGATCAAAAGAGAGCCATACATTTAGCTACCATGATTCAACTATGATAGGTACAAGCCCAAGTGGCCAACCTATAGGGATAGGTAGTAGGCTTGAGATATCAAACATCCTCTTTACAATTTACTATTTAGAGGGACTATCTGAGGCATCTATGGGCAACATGGCTAGGCCACAAGATAGACATGATATAATCTAACCTTAGATTTAGAGTGATGTTTTTTTGTATTTTGCATCAAACATGATATATATATATATATAGCTTATTGTGATAGTCGTATGTTGATCTTATGTGTTTATATTATGGTTATGGTTGTGGATGCATGGATATATTTCTTTCTAACACATGTATTTTTCTTGTGTTGTATATGCTAGAGGAAATATATGTGTTGTGTTTTCTTTTATATTATTATGTAGGACACATACATGGTTAAAATAATAGGCAAAAAAGACTTGGCAAAGTATAACTAATCAAAAACAAATATACTAGAAACTATATCATGATGGGAAATGTTTAATAACAAAAGATGACTAAGTATAATAAACTGAAAAGTGTTAAACAAGAGGTAAAGGATTTTGTTTTTAAACCATGAAAAATATTTGGCACCAAATTAAAACAAGCAAAATTGCACTAAATCATGTTGGGAAGTATGAAAATAATGTAATAAAATGGAAGGGAGTGAAATGGCAATGGTATGAAAACAAATTAATTAAGTTAATGAATCTTATTAAATCATGTTGGGAATTAGAAAAGATAAATAAAATTGGCAAAAATGGTCTTAAATTAATCACAATAATTCAAGTTAAGGAGTATTAAAAATTCAAGAAAAGTGGTTGGATTCTTACATGTAATAAAAAAATAAGAAGACAAAAGATGAAATATTGATGAAGTTATCATAAAACATAGTAAATAAGGATTGGAATCATGTTATTGACATGTAACTCATAATCAATCACATATTATCTCATATTTCACACATAATTTTGTTGTAATTTGGATATTGGAAAATTTTGAGAGGAAGGCCAAGTCCTATCCATGGTCTTACACTTTAACTCATAAATGGAACACTAATGAGGTTGAAATAATGTGAAAATATGTTACAAGGGTGTTTTTGGAATGGTAATGTGAAAACTTGGTAATTTGTGAGGAAGGTTAGGTCTTATCCATGGTCTTACAATGCAACTCACAAATGGAATCCCTAGGGGAGAGAGAAATGAACAAAATAATATTTCTCAATGGAAAAAATTAGGAGTATATGAAGTGAAAAAGGGAATTTAAGAAGCATAATCTAGGCATATTATGAGATCTTAGGAAGAATGAGGCACACTAAGGACATGAGAAGACACTAAATGACTAGTGACCATCAATATACAAAGGATACTTGTTTTCTATAGACACAAATATGTGTAGGCAAATAAGTGTGTACTAAGATCAAATCATGTTTGAGGTTTTGAATAAGAAAATTAAAATGGACCTACCTTTCCATAATGTGTTCCCCATTCTTTATGACCCTGTACAAAGATTTTATTCTACTGTGATGATTGTGTAATTTCATGAGAAAGTAGGTAGCAATAAAAGATTTATTTATTCTCCTTTTCTAATATACTAGCTCACCACACCCCAATGGACCTTAGCTCTATGATGAGGCCAACTATGGAGTTTGATATTTGATTAGAAAGAGGAGTTGTACTTATAATCATGTATTTTAGTGTGATTTAGCATTTGAAATTTTTGAATGTTGCCTTTTGGATCATTGACTTTTGTAAAATGATTTAGTTTTTCAATATTTTATGCCCTTTTAAGATTCCTCCTCCATATGGACTTGGAATGACCAATCATGAAAGATAGAGCGATACACATGAATGATATTTAGGCTTTGGCTAAGGGAAGCTAAGAATATAAAGATATGAATTACTAGAACACTTAGGATTAACTATGAACCATAATTTTATCTCAAGTCTCAACCATGTGTATGCTTAGTTTATGAAAGGAAATAAAGAGGAAGAAAGGGATATTCAAAGTAGACTAGTAAAAGGAGATTGTAATGAGATGATTTTTTTTCTAACTGAACACATGGTAAATTATGAGTGATTAAAGAGATTAAAGTGTGTATAACCAATTCATAATAACTATTATCCATGTTTGTAGAGATCGGATAACAAATCATCATGAAAAAGAACAAGTTAATCATAAGAAATGAACTCAAGAAAAATAAATATGTAATTTATGAAAATTAATCCATAAGATAAAATAATGACATCATAAGCAATATAAAGGGAAAACCCAATGTCACCATATAAGATAGATAATAATTTGACACAATGTTAAATAATATAAAAAATAGATAACTATAAATTTAGATCACATGTCCAATCCAATTGAAAATGTAATAAAACCATACATGTGTTTATAAGTACTAATATATTTGTCCACACACATTATCCATAACATCCAATAATTCTCTTTAAATTTGAATGTAAACTATAGCTAATGTCTCATCAATCTTCAAGTAAAGTTGAGAAAATACTTCACATCAAATATTCTCTATGTAAAATTTAAGAATGATCCAAGGATAGTTCTGATGAGGGATATCCCTAAGAAAGGATCATCTAAGGTATAACCATCATCATAATCAAGTGTATGATTGTCTATGGTGTAGGTAGCGATAACTTTATCATCCTATTTGTTGTGATGAATGAAATGTCTAGTCTTAGTTAAAACAATGGGGATGTCATCACAAGGTGGTTGATGAGAATTAGGTTATAAAGAAGAGATAATATAAGAGGAAAGATGAGGTGAGATATACAAAATTTTAATCTTGAGATTGATATCATCAAGCTCATTGTCATCAAAATCTAGGAGGTTAGGGGGTATATTACCAATGATTGGGGTGACCATTGTAACCTTGGATTGAATTGATAGGAAAGTTAAATCATTAAGATTCATGAAATGGAATGCTTGGAAAGGGTTCAAG